>VDFB02283535.1:0-24835 GCA_007258455.2 Sequoia sempervirens | reverse complement strand
AGCAGAGGCATGATCAATTTATGATGGAAGTTTGGAGCAACTTCGACCATATGAAACATAAAAAAAAGAGGGGCACGCAAAATGAGGCAGCCCCAAAAAGACCCGACGAGGCGAAAGGAAAGAGGGCCCCCATTTTGAACAGGGCATGTGTGCTAAGGGCACAACAAATGGTGACTCCGCTGGGAAAAGCTCCTGAGCGTTCCAGGGATAAATATTCATTGAGGACCCAGAATCTCTGGTTTCGTAAACCAAGAGTGGCTTCCAAGGATGAATCTGGGAGAATGAGATCCTTAATTGGGTCAGCTTACAGGACATCTCGAAAGTGTGTGTAGTGAATTCATTCCTTTCTTTGGAATAGTGACCAGGGTTACCAAGTCAACCGAGTGAGCTACATAAATTGTCTAACACCAAAAGTAACCTAGACATTGCCCCGCTGCCAGTTAGGCATCCATAGCCCCGACGGAGTTGTCGCTACAATCTCACGGATATTGCTCTACTACTAGCCAGGCGTCCATAGCCCTGGTAGAGTTATCGGAACACCCATACGGTCATTTATTTCCTTTTTTCATAATTCCCTTTTCTCTTTTTCCTTGATATTTCACTTCTCTTTTACTATTTAGTTTGACCAGGTAAGCATTGAAGCCTATAATGGTTTTGAGACTGCAGTGGTCACTGGAGCAGACTTGAGATTTTTCACTCACTAGGGTGCCATAACAACCATAGTACGGTCCTTCAAAAATTATTATTATGTGCTTTGTGCAAGATCCGAGATGTGGGTAAGAAGATCCAGCCAAGGGTCAAGTTCTGAGCAGAGTTCAAACAAAGAAATCATTCGCGGACAGCTTTCAAAGACCGATAATCGAGAGTGAATGTTTAGCCAAAGAACACAAAGAATAGACAGCAAAGTGAACTGCTTGCCAGGCAAGCACGACCACCACAAAGGAGTGGGAAACATCTTTCAAAACAAAATTGCCAGGAATGAGAAAACAAAAAGTGATGCAAACAAAATGCAAACAAGGAAGAAAGCAACTACTCTAACCTATGCACAAGTTATTTACAACGATGAGCTCAAAGAAGCTCACGCTTGGAAGTAATGCTTCAGGTGTTTCCCGTTGACTAGCAACGAGACGTTTTCACCAGTTAAGGTCTTTAGGCAGAAGGCATTGTCTCCCAAAACTTTAGCTATTTGAAAGGGGCCAAGCCAAAGCTTGTCGAATTTGTTGTGTCCCCCTTTCTTTTCATGGGCCTTATCCCAACATAGGACCAGATCTGCAATTCTAAAGGCCTTGATTTTAGCCCGACGGTAGAACCATCTCTTAACTACGCCCTGATGTTTGGAAAAATATTCTATTGCAAGGTTTTGGACTTCCTCTAAATGCAAGAGCTCAGCTAACTGAGCTTCCCTACGATCTCCTCCCTCATAAAAATCGTTGATGAACTGGAAAGTAGGAATCTTCAGATGGATGGGGAATATAGGTTCCAGGCCATAGACAAGGTGGAATGGGGAATCGCCAAGGGTGGCTTTGTGGTGAGTGCGATCAGCCCAAAGGGCGAAACAGAGCTGGGTATGCCAGTCCTTGGGATTCCTATGTAGCAACTTTTTGATCACAGTAATCAGGTTTTTATTCATGGACTTGGCAAGGCCATTGCCCTGAGGGTAGTAGTTGGATGAGAATTTAAGGGCAATCCCATAATCAAATGCCCAACTAGCAAATTTTAATGAAGCAAATGCAGGTCTATTATCACATACCAAAGCATACAAACAACCAAAGCAAATGAAACTTTCCAGAAAATTAGTAACTACTTCAGTTTTGTATTACTTACATACTATTGCTTCCATCCATCTAGTACAATAATCAGTAGCAGTAAGAATGTACCTGTGTCCCACAGATGATGGAGGGCTTACCAAACCAATGAAGTCGAGACCCCATTGTGCAAAAGGCCTTAGCTCTAGCACAGGCTGTAGTGGGACAGCAGCCTTCTTCTCCCTAGTGGCAGCGTTCTGGCATGTGTGACATGAATGAACACGAAAATGGGCATCCTTGAAGATAGTTGACCAATAATACCTTGCTCTCAATATTTGATGCGTCGTGGAGGAACCAGAACCATGGCCCGTGCTAAATTTATTGTGAAACTCTTTCAAGACGCGTTCCGCTTCTTCCTTGCCAACGCATCTCAGATAAATGCATTCATGATTCTTCTTGTAGAGAATGGAACCCTGTAACATGTAGCTACTACTTTTCAATCTTAGGGCTCGCTTTTGGACTCCTTGCAGGTGTGACGGGCACTTATGGTTTAGCAAATAGTAGACGATATCTTGGTACCACTCTCCGGGGGAAACATCCTCAAGCTGGTACTGCTGCACAGTGAGTTCAGGTCCAACCTCTGCTACTATTTTGGCAATTGTGCAGGTGAGTGCCTGCCCTCTTACCAGTTTCATCGGTTGGATCTCCATATCATACTCTTGGAGCAGGGTGACCCACTTAGCTCTTCATTCACCCAATTCATTTTGCATGAGCAACGTTTTTACTGCCGGGTCGGGGACAATGGCAAACACCTTGTTGTGTAGAATGTAGTGTCTAAATTTCTTCACTCCTCTAATGAGAGCCTGTTCCTACTTCTCGTTGTGATAGCTCAATTCAGCATCCTTGAGGGGAGCACTCATGAAGGTGATCAGATGCTCATTTCCTTCATCGTCCTTTTGTGTCAACATGCTAGCACAAGAATGCTCCAAAGCAAATGAGTAGATGTAGAATGGCTTCAGATAGTCCAGGCTAACTAACAGAGGTGCCTCAGCGATAGCCAATTTTATTTCTTCGAAGGATTGTTTGGCATCGGGCTTCCATTCAACTTTGGTGTCTTGTTTGAGCATGGCATTTAGAGGTTTAACAATCTCTGTAAAACCTGTGATAAATTTTTGGATGAAATTGATCTTTCCAAAGAAATATTTTAATTCCTTCTTGCTGCCCGGGGGTTGAATTTTGAGTAAGGACTTGATGCACTCAGGATCAATGGAGATTCCCTGTTCTGAGATGATATGCCCAAGCAATCTGCCTTTAGTCACTTCGAAAATGCACTTCTTGGGGTTGAGAGAACCCTCAAACTCCTTGCATCTCTGAAATACCTTGCATAAAGTCAGAGATGTGATCACCCCACTTCTTAGAAAATACGGTCAAATCATCCATGTAGATGATTATGCACTTGCCAATTAGGTCTTTGAAGGCGATATCCATGGCGCATTGAAAAGTAGCACTGGCGTTGATGAGCCCAAAAAGTATTCTTCGGTATGCAAATGTCCCCCACTTAGTGGTGAATGCCGTCTTATGATGATCCTCATATTGTACCATTACCTGATTATATCCAGAGTACATGTCAAGGAATGACATCATCTACGAGCCATTGATGATCTGCAACACCTCATCTAGTGAGGGTACAAGATAGTTGTCTTCCTCTAAGGTGTGGTTTAGATTGCAGAAATTTACACACAATCTAATCTCCCCATTCTTTTTCCTGAGCGAGACCAAGTTGGCCACCCACGTGGAGTGCCTGACTAGGAAAATGATTCTTGCTGAGAGCAACTTTTGCACCTCCTTGTAAACGACAGGTTCTAGCAAGGCATTGATAGGGCGCTGCCACTAGCGGAAGGGCCTCACTTCGTTCTTGAGAGGGATGGTGTGTGTGATGATAGAGGTGTTATATGTTTTTAAATACTTGTAGCTCCATGCCACTACATCATGGTATCTTTGCAATGCATCCATGATTCCCTTCTTTTCCTCAAGCATGCACACCTTGCCGATAAAAATATTCCTAGTATCCTCAGCTGTCCCAAGGTTGTGAGCATTGCATTAGCTGCTTATGGCCTCCTTTTTTGTTTATTGATCCTGATCCCTGATCTGATCCAAATCAAATATGTGTTCCAACTGAACCATTCCCCTAGGGATTCTGCTAGTCTTGAGGTTGATAACCCCCTCTATATCCAGTTTGACCTCCTGTGGATCAGCTTCATCAATGATTTGAGCTACGAAGATGTTTAAACTTGTGATGAACTGAAGGATATGCTTTTCATCACTGAAAACTTGTAAATGGGTAACATTATCTGGGACTAATGGTGTGGATGTTAGCTCAACAGTGAATTTTTTGAGCCCAGACAAAGAAAGGGGTTGTAGAGTGCTGGCTGCTTGAGCTAAGACATCAGCTGTGCAATTCTGAGCTCGAGGGATCAATTGTATATTGAATGCATCTAAACCCTCCAAGAGATCCCAGACCTTATGCCTATAGTTTGTGGGTCTCCGATAATGATAGGAATACAACTTCCTAACTTGTTTAACTACGAGTGCAGAATCCCCTAAAACTTGCAACACTTTTACATTTTTCTTCAAGGCCATGAGAAGGCCAAGGACTAAAGCCTCATATTCTGCTACGTTATTGGTGCAATAAAACTGTAATCGGTGGGCAGTGAGAAATATTTTACCTATTGGGATGATGAGTTCGAATCCGCCTCTTTGCCTCCACTTCAACCATCAAAATGAGCGCCCAACACATGGAGAATTCTTATCTTCATATTCATTGAGCTTCAGCTCCTTTCTGGCCGACGCTAACAGTCAAACTCGAAGCAGCGGCATTGTGAACTTAATTGCCCGGGCAATAATCCCCAAAATCATTTAGTTCTAGGGTTGAGTTGATCCTCGCACACCCTTCATGAATTCTTGGAAACCATTGAGTAATGCCCAGTCGTCATCCTTATCTGGTTCATCATCAGCTTCTACCAATGTTTCTGTGTCTAGGGGCATTTGTGTAGAATCGGTTGAAGGGCTACACAATACTGGTAACACTTCGTCTACACCCTCTTCGTGAAGCCCGACCTCATTTTGGTAGGAAAAAGGGTGATAATTCCCTAAATCGGTCTCGACGAACAACACCTCACTGAGATTATTATATTTCGTGATCTTGTACTTCATACGAGGTTCACAGTCGATACAGATCTGATTTGGCAGCCCCTTCCATGGCAGCCACATGTGAGAAAGGTCTATGGTGGTGTATCCATTTACTTCCTTAATGAATTCCCTTCCCAAAATCATCCCATATGCATCGAGAATGTCAGCCACTTGAATATCAATGACCTATTGTATCCGTAGATCTACGACAATCTACATTGGGATACAGTTTATTTCACCTATGATGTTGATCTCTATTTTGTCCAGCTAGGTGACCTTCCTCTTTGAAGGTGTGGGAGTGATGCCAAGAGCCTTGCATACTGCTAAGGGAAAGACATTGGCAAATGCTCCTGAATCGAGCAAGCAGTTATGCAGATTCTTCCCAAAGATCCTAATGGTGGTTAGGAAAGGGGGAGTTTTCGGTCTCCCTTGGAGGATGCCCACAGGTGTGTCCATTTGAGTTATTTGACCTTTGTTCCTATCATTGTCCATATCCTCAGTTTGCTTAAATTGTTGATTCTTGGAAAACTGCCTAGTAGCCCTTTCTGGGTCCTTATCAATTTGTTTACTTGCTGACTGATTCATGGGAACATCCTTCCTTTTCCAGGCATTATCCTGTATCTCCGATTATTTCCTAGGATCTTTAAAGGTGACCCTCTTAGATGGGGTTTCTTGTGTTGTACTAGAAGACGAAGTCCCATTCAGAACCCTAAAAAAGGCATGCCTCTTGGTAGGAACTTTGAGTAATTTGAAGGCTGACAAAATGATTTTTACCTTCTTGAACTATTCTGCTACATATTCACCCATCTGCTTGATTTTGGAGCTAAAAGCTTGGCCTATAGTAGAACTAGGGGTTTGGACCTTCATTTGTCTAGACGGATTTTGGGGTTGGCCTTGAGGCTGATTTTGCAGCTGGTTCTGAAACTGGTTCTTGTTGAGGTATTGGGTAGGTACATGAGGAAGCCCAGGGTTATTATTGGCATTTGGATCAGGTGGGGTGGGGAAATTGTTTGGTGGGGTAGAAGTTGTAAAGGGTTTTCCCACTTGTCTATTCCTAAGGAAGTAGGGACTCGACCATTGATGGAACATGTGGACCTCATCTACAAATAATTCTTCTTCATCTACTGGACCATTATCTACTAAATCAAAGAGTTGAGCCAAAGTTTGTTCATTATTTACCTCTTGCGTTTCTTCATCCTCAATAGGAGTAGGCTCGACTTTGGGCACGTTGCAGTCACCTCACAGAAATGGCGCCTGATTGACTACCAGACACGAGGAATCGTAGGGCTCGGATGGGATGAGGTCCCTGTAGTTGGCATTGTCGACTACATTTTGTACCTCCACCTGGAAGATTTTAGCAGCTGTCTGGAACTCAGGACAATCTAGCTCGGAAGGCCTGCTGGTTTTGTGAGGTCGACACCATCTCGACAAGGCTGCTTCAGCTAGGTATACACCGCTGGATGTTTTGTCATTGCTTGTCAGTTGATTGAAAGGCGTAGGTACTCCATTATTGGGCCTGGCGTTCCATGTATGATTATGCCTCTAAGAAGGTCTCCTTTCTATATTCTGATTGGTGTTTTTCCCCCTATCATAATTCTACTCAGAGAAGGTGCCTACTTCTCGATTATCTATGTTGTCTCTATTGTCTCGGCTTTCCTTGTTGAGATTGGCCTGGAAATTACGCTAGGAGGCATGCAACTGGTTATTCTGGTTCTTTAGGTGCATCATTTCCATGGACATTTTCTTGATCATTTCTATAAGTTCCTCCAACTTATCTTTCTCAGTTACGCTCCAAGGCAACGGCGCCAGATTTTGGAGAAAAGAAAGTGGGGCTGTCAGCTGATTCTAATAGGTTGGAGGAAACTCTAGTCTCGACAGGTACAATGGCACCTAGGGCTATTAGGAATACGCCTGATGTTGTGGAGGAGCCTGAGAGTAGTGGTGTTGCTGCTGGGGCTGCAAATAAGAAGGCACGGGAGGCATGTAACTCAACGGCTGCCCTGGATGGGGAACCATAGGCAATTGAGGCACCTGGTTCATAAGAGGGGTTTGGTGAGCAAATGCCTGATTAATCCCCTGAATCTGCATTGGGTGGGCTACCGGCCCCAAAGAGGGCAGCGGGCCAGAGATATTTTGCCCCAAGTCCGCACTGGCGACAACGGCCTCCCCATAGGTGGCCACTAGGGTAGCAGGCGTTGGGCGCATCCTCTTCACCAAGGCTGATGTGAGGTTGTCCAATGCTGCATAGTAGACCAAGAGAGCCGTTGCATCGTTATGGAGGTACGGATCCTAAAGCCTCATGTGATCCCGATGGAAGCGGTCATTGAAGGAGCCAATAGGTTTGTTGACCTCCCTTCTGATAGACATGAACTGTTAGTAAAGCTCTGGGGGGTTGATGGGGATCTTGTATTTCTACAGGAAGGCATTGTTCATCAGGTTCCATGAGGTGATAGATCCCCTCAAAAAATTGATGTACTAATAGAAGGCCTCCTCCCCCAACAAATGCGGAAAGAGGCGACATGCAACATCCTTGTGGTCCACTTGCATTTCAGTGATGGATGTCTTGAATATTTTGATATGCTCCTCAGCTGTTCTCTGTAGGTCGCATGGATGGAACTTTGAACAAAAGCTCTCCAGATTCTTGGGCATATCATTGTAGACAGCAAAATGTATCGACGAAGGGTTATGTGCTAACTAAGCCATGGAGGGCGGTGGAGGTGGCACTTGCTATTGGAAAATGGGAATTTGGGGCTGCACTTGAGCTATGGGTGTCTGGATAGTGCCTTGGGCTAGAAGGGCTAGGAGAGGAGCGAACCCCTAGCTACCAGAGGTAGGAGGCACAAATGCAATTTGAGATGGTTGGGTGGAAGATGAAGGCCAGCCAAATGAAGGTGAGGGTGGAATGAAGGAATATGGAATGGAGGAAGAGGAAGAGGCAACGCTACTTCCTTGAGCTCGCTTTGCCCTCGTGGGAGGCTGTAATTCTTTAAATTCTTCCTTATTTGGTGTTGACCGTAGAATCTGTTGAAATCTCCTCGGGGAGAATGATCCGATTCGATCCAGCTTCACTTTATCCTTTAACTTAGTATTTTCATCGTGGCCCTCCTTCTAGCACCAGTTTTGTTGATGGTTTTTTTATGCACTTCTCAACACAGACAGTGCATAGGTGCACTACCTCTCTTAAAAGACAATCTCCCATAATCAAATTGTAGAACACTATCCCAAGGTCTCTCGGATGTCAGGTCATGACAGTGCTTAGATACCTTAGTAGTTTGATGTGATTTGCTGGAATCACAAGGCGGTCTTACAGAAAATACAAAGTGTGGACACAAAGCATGGAAGTTGGATCTTGAAATGGAGTCCTTAGGATGGGAAGTTGTTATGCACTGGTTGTAGGTTCAAACATCAATCTTGAACTCCATTTGGTTGTTGGATTTGGCTTTACAATGTGCTATGAACCTTAACATACGTCAGTTACTAAAAAAAAGGAAAAAGGCGAAGGAGAGGAAAAGTTCCTAAGTATGAAGCTTGCTATGAATAGTGACAATGGAGTTCCTGCAATGGACAATTTCTCAAAACAATATCCCACTTAACCAGGGATTTCATAGTATCATTGAAATTGTGCTATCTTTTGAGGGCTGCAAATATTTCATCCTTCATCCACCACATACATGCATGAATCAAAGATGAATGTTTGGAACAGCTTTTAAAATCAAGTCCAGGCTAACTTTGCACAGCTATCTACCATCAGCGAATAGCAAAAAGTATGGACTAAGGAATCATCAACAAGGAAAGATTTTTCACAATCACCCAACAACATTCCTAAGATTTATCCAAAGAAATAAGATAGCTAACTAAAAAGCAATAAGATCTAAGCTAAACATCTGATATTGGAGAATGAATAAAATAGCATGAGAGAAACCAAGAAAATACACCAAGTCGATGTCTTTTCTTATAAATTTCAGTAGCATATCTTTACAACAACTCAACTTTCTCTTTGCAAATGAGAGGAGTGCCCTATTTATAGTTTTCAAAAAGTTAAATGAATTGCCAAGATTCATTCTCATTGTGTGGCCAAGATTGATTACAAAATAGAGTTTCACCTACCCCCAAATAGATCACAATTTAAAATACATTTTTGTTTTTTCCCTATTTCGTCCTCTTGTGGATGGCACTGTAAATTTTTTCGTCCTTTAGTGGATTGTTCTTTCCTTTGCTATAGCTACTCTTCTGTAAGGTCTTTATCTTTGGCTGGGCTATCCTCTTGTTCCTTGGAAGCTGTGTGTTCTATGTACTTGAGGATGACGGCCTGGAGCTTGTTGATTTCAAGGATTTCACATGGCAATGCCTGGTAGCTCCATTCCTTAGCATTCTCTTCCAGCCTTTTCTAATCTTCATCATACTTCGAGCCTTGGTCCCTAAATAGCTCTGATTGGTCGAAGGCATGGGCAACAAAACTCAAGAACTCCGTTGTGATTTCTCCAGCTATCCCATACTTCATTTTCTCCTGGAAGTATGGCTTGATCTTTTCTGGATCCATTTGCAACGTGGGCATATCATAGCTCGTCATCAACTTGAGATATCAGGCACATTCTACCCGAATTTCCTTAATCCACTCAATATCAGGATCCACCCTACTTAGGATTTGCTCCAACCTCTCCTTTTGGTTGTCGAGGTCTCTACACCACACATCCACTAGCCAGTGATCTTCCCTTTTCAGCTCTAGCTTCTCCTCCCATGTGTCCTCAGGCATCTGAAGGATGGCCTTGATTCTTGGGAAGGTGGAGTCGTAGGTGGCAGGGAAATTGGTGCAGACTATCTTTGTGTTCTCCAGGGACTAGAGCAGGTCTAAGAACTTGTTGGCTGTCCATACAGCCCTATTGATTCCCATGTTTCTGACATATGTGACCTGTCAGAACCAATCCTTGGTGGTTTTCTCCAAGTTCTTCCTCCTCTCCATTTTGTCAATCTGTTCTTTGGAGAGCAATTGTGGTGCAGCCGTGGAGGTGGTGGGTAGGTCGTCCACTAAGGACCATTGTTGTATGTAGTCTGTTAACACTACAACCTATGCCTTGAGCTCATCCTTTGAGACCTTGTCCTGCTTTATCAGGTGCACCACTATGGCCACTGACTCCTCAAGGTACTTGACCTTTTGCTCTCTAGTTGTCCCCAATTCAATGGTGGAGATGCTGTAACTCACTCCTGCCTGGCCAATAGTAGGCATTGCAATTTGCATAGCTCGGGAGCCAGAAGCATCTATTGTTATCTTGGATCAGACGTTGGCCTTCTTCTCCTTCTTCATTGTGATCTGGGATCAAGCCAACATGGCCTCCAATCTCTCCCTTGTGTCCTTCTGCACAGGGGTCATCTTCTCAAGTTGCCTCTCCAACCATTCAGGCACAGCAGACTTATTGTTGGGTGACTCACGGCTACCCTCGCCCTTCTCAGTCAGAGGCAATACTTCTGCCTCCTTCTCCTTTTGGGGTTCTTCTTTCTTTTGGGTAGCATCCTCCTCTTCTTCGTTGGAGTCATGAACGAAAATGAGGTGTTTGACAGGCAACTTGGCGGATGGTTGCTGGATGGGACCTTCTTCTTTTGCTGCCTCTTTTTCTTTCTTCTCCTTGATAGCCTTGGCCTCGGGGCCTGTGATAACATGGGCTTCAGCCTCAGTTAGGTCCTTTGTCTGTTGCTCTTTAGGTGGCTGCCCCTCTTCACCATGTGCTGACTTTTCTACCTCTGCCCCAACGTCTTTTAGTTGCCACACCACCTCTTCCTCAAGGTCATCATTGAATGTCTGGATGATTTCCTTAGCACCCGAGCCACCTTCTTCATCTCTACTCTCAGAAGAGCTCGTCTCCTCCTCATAAACCACCTTATCAATGGTTCAGTGCTCATACTTTGGATGCTCATAATACTCATTGGCCTCCTCCTCTATAGACTTTGAGGCTTCTTGCTCTCGCTCCTCCAACTCTTTTGATATTTGCATTGTAGCTTCCATGGCTAGTGGCCCTGTTGGCGGTTGTGAAGGTTTAGTTTTTCTAAGGACCTGGGTGAGGGCTGCCTAGAGAGTTGGATCCATTAAGATCTATGGGAGCTTAGGGGGGAGACTCTGCATGTGCCTTGTAAGAGCCTCAGGCATAGTGGCAAGGGGAATAGGTGACGTTATTGTTGCCAGAGGGAGCGATGTGATTGGTGACATGGCAGCAGAAGAATAATGGGGAGTGGTCATGCCAGAAGAGGAGTCAATGTTAATTACCGACTCGGCTGGGGGCGAAGGGGCAAGATGGACAGAAATTTCCACTGCCTGAGGAGATGCGGTGACCATAGCCAGGGAGGCAGGCAGTGCAACAGAAGGAGCAGGAAGAGCTGAGGGAGGTTGTAACTCTGTCGTACCCACTATCTGTTTAAGCCTTTTTGGAGATGAGACTCCCTTTTCTTTCTTTGCTTGCTCTTTGGGATCTGGAGACTATACGGTCTCTGTTCCTTTCCTTTTCTGGGACCTGGTGACTGGAGGAGACTTGGAGGTCTCACTAGTTGATGTGGTGGCAGCAATGTCCTCTGCGGCACTTAGCTCGCTCTTGAGCCCTTCATAGGTCAGGACCACCCCTTGTCGCTTAAAATGTGCCACCTGCCCATCAATCCACTCCCTGGTATGAGTTAGAATTGGCTAGGTGATGGTGTCTAGGTCGTCGACCTCTTGTTCATCCCAGTCAATTGATGGTATTGGCAGGTTAGCAACTGCAGGGTACCTCGGGTGCATGATTATGGACTCGTCTTCTTCGACTTGGTCTGGTATCGGGAATGGTTGCACTCTTCTCAGGAACTGTACGGTCATGCCTATGTAGTGGCTCATGCACACCTCCTTATTGTCCTTGCAGTCGGCTCAGAAATCTTCAATGTGGTATTGGTGGGCATACGCTGGCCCGAGTGCTTTCCTGATGTGGCCATGTGGGTCCATCCATGGGCGAGTAGTGTACTAGTTGAAATTGTATTCCTTAAGCTCCTTCTCAGAGTTACTGGCACATTGGGAAGTATGTAGTCGATACAAGCCTTGGCCAAGGGTCATGGGATAGGAGATCCCCGCTATGTGTTTGTTGCTGAAGATTTCCTGGATATGCTGGAGCTATCGAGAAAGCTCGAGGAGGATGATTCTGTTATTAGGGTACCGAGGTAATCTATTTGGCCATTCCGTGAAACCTTGGGCCCAAATGTACGTAAAATTGGGAATATGGATAAATAGAAAAGCGTATTGCTTTGGGAGTGCCCTAGCACTATGGGAGACCCTCCTCTCGAAATCTCCATTGATCAACCTGATGATATGGCCAATGAAGGTGTCATTGACCCTGCAGTACTCTTTCTTGAAGTTGCGGTATTAGAGCTGCGGATACTTGTCAAACGACTTTAGTCCTCGTTTCTACCCTTGATCGGGTGCCACAAATAATCCACTATATTATCTTCGATCTGCCAGGGAGTAGACGAGGTAGGAGGTCATGTAGAATTTGGAGCTCTTTTTCACGTTGACAAACTGCTCATGGAAGCAGTTGCTTATGATTCCTTCCCAATAAAATGACACCTTTGTTGTAACATCCTCATTTCCCTGCAGGATCTGCTCAATGAAATAGGCCATCCATTCCTGGAAGTAGGCGGCTGTTGGGAGACCCATAACCCTACTCAACATGGTCACTAGGTCGTGGTAGTCCTCATGGAAGTTGCTACGGAAGAATTCTTGGGGAACCTTCACAGCGCTGCCCTGTTTCTCCTTAAGCCAATGGAGGTTGATTGACTTCTTGCACCCTGATGGATTAGCATCCCATGTTGCTTGGCATTCTTCTAATGTGGAGACCTCCATCTATTGGAAAGTGGGAATGTGGAATGTCTTGGTGATCCCTTCCGGTGACATGTCCGCAAGGATGTTTCCCTCCTTATCTACAATTGTTCTAGTATTGGCCTGATAGGCTTCTCGGCAAGCCATCACTAATTCGGGTGGCACGAGCAAGGGAGGGAAATGACGGCCTTGGAAATTCCGCTCTACCATATTAATCTGGCATTCTTTGTTGTCGGGTTGACCCTGACCCTCTCAGTGAGTTCATCTATATCCACCTGGCAAATATTGGTATCTGAAATTTCCTTCCAGTCAGTTGTGACCTTTGATTGGAGCAGCTCGCCCTGGAATTGATACTTCATTTGGTCTTTGTCTTCCTTTCCCCAAGGGGTCCTTCTTGACTTCTTGCCCTTATCCTTTTCGGCGGATGCCCCTGAAGTTCCTGCACCCGATTCCATATATTCTTCAAGGGAAAAGTTAGTGCAATAGATTATGAAAAGCATTCATGTTAGTCCATATTTTGAAAATAACATCTAAATAATCAATCAAGTATATCATAAATCTTATCTCTAAATGTTATCGATCTTCGTTTTAGGGCATTTGGATAATCCGGGCCCAGAGGGTGGGACTTCCCTCACAAGAATGTTGTCTGTAAGGGAAAACATAGCCGAAAGCTCCCAGAGTCCCTCAGCCAAATTTTAAAGTTTCAAGAAGCTCATGAGGAAGAGGGAAAAAAATTAGCATGTGGGTCGAGGTTAGATTCCAGATTTGGGCATGTTAGGATCGATCTAGGAGGACTCAGAGGTTTCAAGCCAGGAAGCTGTTGAGAGATGGCCATTGGTGACAGTGGACAGCAGACGGAAATCCAGCAGTGGAAGTCTGAAGGCCAGGGTCCGGGGGGCAAAGGACGGTTGGCATGTGTTTATCGTTTAGGCTTGGTGAGGCCTGGAGGCTAGGGTGCCGGAGGGCATTTTCCACTAGCAGCAGCGGGCGAGAGACGGAGGATGAAAGTCCGGCCACTAGCGCCTGGAGAGTGGAAGGCAGAGTGGGAACCTCTATTTGGAAAAGCGAGTGTAGAGCGAAATCCCAGGACACGGGGCCCAGAGAGCTGACGGAAGCTAGAAGATTTGTTGATACCCCACAGCCGACAGCGCCTAGGAGCTCGGGTGGCAAAAAGGTGGGGCAAGATTTCCCGACGACAAGAAAGCGACGGACTTCCTAGAACAGAAGTTTGGGAGCTAGGGCCTAGGGAGCAGACGACTGCGGATGCCAAAGGAGAAGCCAATGGCAGGGACAAGGTCGGGGTCCGGCAGTCGGGCGGAATCAGAATGTTTGCCGAAAGACTTCGCCATGGGTAACGGTAGAAAATAAGGTATGGAGGCTCGACATCCGAGGCCTGAAGGGTTCAAAGAAGTAATAATTTCATATCGCCAAAGACTAATAGCCAGAGCTAGGGCGGAGCCTGGGGGCGGAAGCCGGGGGACGTTTTCTATTGGATAAGGAAAAAATCAGGCGAAACTTCGAGGAAGGAACTCTAGGGTCCAGAACCCAATGTGACCAAAGGACACATGTTTGATTTCTAAGATTAGATGGCAAGGAACATGTCGGGGTCCGAAAGCCGGGAGGCAGGAGCAGGTTTGCAGTTCAAGCGCAGCGAAAGGCAAATGAAAGCCCGAGGAAGGAAACCCGATGAATCGGGCCCAAAGAGGGGGATTGCCATCAGCGAATGTTTGAAGTTTTCAAAATTTAGATGGCGAAGATGGGTTTCGGCCCCAGGGTAGACTTTTTCCCTGCGCGAAGAACAGCCGCGGCAGGGAGAAGTCCCGAATCAGCAAGGAGGGCATTTAGGTGGTTTGCTCAGTTTTTCGCCATATGGGTTTGGTACGCAATCTAGTGCTCTACTTCTTTATGCCTTCCTAGGGATTGTTCATTTATCTAGATGTCTCAAAACCATGAAAATGATGGTCGGGAGGGCGAGTGGATGGCCTACCTCAAAACACGCTACGCGGGGGATGTGGGATCCACACATGGTTGATGGACTAATGCCAAGGGCGATGATCACGACGTAGTCGAAGGTGGTGTGCTCCAGACGATAGCTTCTCAAATTTGTTCCACTCTTGTTTGTGAAAATGACTTGGGCGGATTAGGCATTTTATACCCCAACCGCCATGAATGCCTGCATTAAATGCTTGTACGGCCACGAGAAAACTTGGTGAATTTGAAGTCGGCGACGGTGACTGGAAAACTGGGGCTCGGTGGCTAGGAAGACGTGTTGTGACGACCACCGTTTTGAAGATTTCTCATTGTTTGAACGATGGCAGTGGGAAGTGGCTCGGGGCCTAGCGGGCAGGATTCCACCAGGGATCCACCATCTGGGATAGTGAAACCGTCACAGAATTTCAAAAATGGAATTTTGGACAGCCGGGCCCAGAAGAGTCCACGGCAGACAGGCCATAGTGAAGACCTCCAACGAAGGCAAGGTAGGCGGGCCCAAGGAGCGGGAGGCTACAGGAGGTTCGCCATCGTGGATGGCGAGACCAAGACGAAACCCCGAAGGCAAACTTCTGAGTTTTGAGGCCCAGAGGGGCAGGCGCTGCAGAAGATTTTTAACAAGTTTTTTTGCAACGGCGAGAGCTGTATCGGACCCCAGAGTCTGGAAAGATGCTCGGCGAATGTAGCAAGGGATGGCATTTCTATGGGGGAAACCCAAAGAGGGAACCCCAGATGTCTGGGCCCGAAAGGGCCCAGGGCTGTTTCAGGGCCAAAATGCCAAAGGGATTCCCTGAGGCCTTGGAAGGTAGCAAAAACAAAAAGCAGAGGCATGATCGATTTATGATGGAACTTTGGAGCAACATCGACCATACGAAACATAAAAAAAAAAGAGCGGCACACAAAATGAGGCGACCCCGAAAGGACCCGACGAGGTGAAAGAAAAGAGGGCCCCCGTTCCAAATGGGGCATGTGTGCTAAGGGCACAACAATATCTTATTAAATATCAGTGAATTCTTTTAAAACTCAAATTTGTGTTAAATTGTGAATTGAACCAAGTACAATACGATAAGTTAATGCCTATTAAATGCCACTCTTTGAAATTAATAAATATATACGTCAATATATTGGATTTCACCTATTCAGTATAGATGAATAACTAATTCCACATCTGAGATTAATGGATAATACTTATGACACAATAATGTTGCTTATAACAATTATTGTACCTTATTAAGCTTCTATGATCTTACTACTATGGGAATAGACTCTAGGACAAATCCCCTTTTGCTAACGCTCGATAGGGAGTGTGTGGAGGGAAAGGTGGGTAAATTGGTCCAATGTTGGAGGGAGCCCAAGACGAGTAATAAACCTTGAGGGTGTCCAACTCAAGATCATGCACGCGCCCTTGGCACAATAGATCTTCCACACAATGAGGTTAGGAAGAGGAATGAGGTGAGGATCTATTCTGGAAGGGAGTAATAGGTCATATCTGTTCAAGATACTTTATGCCCTAGGTGTTAATGCATTTCATTTGTCTTATTCTTAAAATGTGCAATCTAAAATAATCTAATTTAACCGTGAACAAGGAACTTTGTGTGTGCATTTTTATGTCTCTAATAAAGGGGCATTACAAGTGGTATCAGAGCATGTTCCTGCCATCCTGTGTATACTATGTAAGTCTTACATGTATTCCAGTGTGTACTTTGAGATATTGTATGCGTATTCAAGTATGTTCCAAGATTTACCTTGTGACTTATATGCATTCTTTGTAACATATGTTCATGTGAATACTTTGTGTATTACATATATTCATGTGTTTGCTTCATACTCATGTGTATACTTGATGTCCTTGAGATGATGGATGGGACAATAGTGTAGTATGGGATGCACTAAATCCCCTTCCCCATTATCTAATAGTACACTTCATTCGATTGTATTCATATGTGAGTGTATACTTTGTGTCTTGTGATTGTATTTGAGTGCATACTCTATGAACTTGCAGTTGTATTCAAGTGTATACTCCATGACTTGTATATGTATTCGAGTGTATACTCCATGACTTGTATAAGTATTCAAGTGTATACTCCATGATTTGTATATGTATTCAAGTGTATACTCCATGACTTGTATATGTATTCGAGTGTATACTTTGTGACTTGTATATACTCCATGACTCATTTGTATACCATGTACTCCATGACTCATTTGTATACCATGTGACCTTGAATTCAAGTGTGTACTCTATGACCTTGTATTTGTTGTGACTTGTATTCAAGTTTATACTTTATAACTTACATGTATTCATACGTACATTTTGTGACTTCATGCACTCGTGCATATGCTTCATGACCTTATGATGTTTGTTTCATGGTATATATATGGATGCTAAACATCTTACTTGTCTGCTTCATGACTGATGGACTCTAATACATGACTACCTAGTTCTTAACTGTATACTTTATGTTGCATAATTCATGCCTTATATGTATTCATTGAGTGTATCTACGAGCATCCTTATACCTATGCTCTACATGTATGATCATTTTGTGCTTTATGTATATTCGAATGAATGCTTTGTATTGTGTGCATAGAAGTAGAATTGGGTGTACATGAATGCTCTACATATTCATGTCTTATGTAATGACGGGATGCTTCTCACTCTATGTGTGTAAATTCCTATATGTATGCTTGATGTGTATACTTCATGTTTCATCTACTTCTTAATGGATATGTGTCCTCATGTTTGAAGGTCAACATGTATTTTGTGTTATGACCTACATATCTCATGTGCATTCATGTATATGCTCCTACCAACGTGTATTCCAATACCTTGTGTATCCCTACATTTATTTATATAACTTATAAGTGTTCATCTATTCTCATGTGAATGATTTATTCTTCTATGTATACGTCATGACTCTGTAAACTTGTGTACTACTGCTTACAACAGATGTCTTATGAATACTCTTTGTGTACACTCCATGTATATGTTTCATGAGTTTATGATATGCATCACTTCTTCTATGTATTTAGATGTGTACTGATGTCTTAAATATTTACTCCACGAATACTCTTCTCATGTATGTTGGTGCATGATTCATGCCTCATGTGTATTTGAATACAATCCTAGACTTGCATGCATAGATGCTTATGGAATCTGCCTTTTTATTTAGGTGTATGATCCATGCCTTGAGTGTTGCTTCATGTCTTATGTGTATTCAAGTGCCTTCAAGCAAATATGTTATGGCTTACATTATTCAATGTGTATGTGATTGTGTGTATACTCTGTGGCTGGAATTCATGCACATTCCTTGTATCTTACTTGCATTCATGTGTATATCTTGTGACTTACATGCATTCACACTATGCGACTTATGTATGAATACAGCTTGCAATCCACATACATTCCAAAATATACATATATTTATGCTTTGTTAAGAGTCTCCTTGTGTTAGCTTCATTCAGATGTGTCTTCAAACAAGATTACTCCATGATGTATTTTTCCTAAAGGATTAGCTAAATTTTATTTTTCAAACTACTTCTTGAGTTGAGGATCTTTAACTATTGAAGTGAAAGATGGGATTGCTTGAGGAAAAGCAATCTTGGGCGGGGCAGACTATCATGTTTCCCAATTTTAGCATACAATAATTTATGCACATAAGTATTATTGGGAATATTTCCTTATGATAACACCTATACCTACAATACTCATGATATCTAAATTATCTACTATAGTGATATGGTTCAAATCTTAAGCATCCCACATTAGCACATAAAAGTCTGACGGGATTCCATTCAACGATAGTCTTATGATCGAGATTTCTATTGGGACATAATTACCATATGCTTCCATCACTGGAATGGTTAAATAAACAAAATAAATTATTATTAATTAAACTGGATGATGTTATACAATATGAAAAACATATAGTTATCGGGTTATCTCATCAAATATAAACTTTTATTTCCGCCATGGTATTATTTCTATCTTTGAATATAGAAGATGTCTATGTTTCTCATGCTGCCTAGAGTTTATTGGAAACTTTATTCATCTCATTCCCAATGATAATATACTATTATTCATATGTCATAATTATTGCTCAAGTCCCATATCTTCAATTAGTTATCAGACTCCCATACTAGATCGTGAGTTTATCATTAGTGTGGTGGCTTTTATCAAATTCCTATATATTGGACTTGGTAATCACAATTACAAAAATCTATTTTCTCAATGTTAAGATAAGCATTTCTTAAGCCACCGCATTCCTCTACAATGTGCAAAGACCCGATGGACAATTGATGTGAAGAATGCATACCACTAGAATTATAAGAAGAAGAGTTCCAACATTGTTTGGAAGTGATGTATAGAGGATGATTAAAGTGTAGCAATCAATAAAGTAGTAATGCTTAGAGATGGTTATTATGCATATAAGGTAACAAACTCATCTAAGGCAAGGCATAATGTTAATTATTCCTAACACATGATTTATCAATTAGTAGTGTTAACATAATACAAGAAACAAACCCCTTGTCAAATAAACATAATGAAAGGTCATATCCTTTGACCATGTCATGGATATAAAAAGGGGGAGCATGGAAGAGAATGAAATAAGAAAATATTTAATATCTTTCAAGTGCAGCAGCAAACAATTAAGAGAATATTTCTTGAGAGAGGAGGACAGATATAATATGTAAAATTAAGAGATAAAATACAGAGATCTAAAGGAAGATATGCAACTGGGAAGTGGATTGAAGTTAAACATACATTAATCAATGGGATCATTATATGAATGCTTGTGGAAATAGGAATAGCAGCAACATTAACTGGTTTACATTAGAATATAAAGCCATGTATATTATTGGATAATCATAAGATAAACATGATAATGAATAATATAGAAAAACAAATACTAATGTAAGGAAAGAATCATTACATAAACATAGATATATGAATGCTAATTAATATAAGGAGAGAATAATGATATATATGTATATATCATAGACACTTATTCAATAATGATGCTTGCAACAATTATTGAGTCTTATGATTAATTATAATGCTTAATATAAGTATGGACAATAGATTACTATTTTTTTGATATTTACTAACAATATCTTCTAAATGTTAAGAAGTAATCAATCAGATCTTACGAGGATCATCACCACATCCAAGGCAGAACATAGATCAACTCAAGGAAAAAACATCTGAAAGAGTTCTAGTTAGCACGTCATTCAAAGGTAAGTACCCTCACCAACAGGTTAAGCATTGAGGGATTATGGAATCAATATATATTATATGGTAGTGGGATACGGTAAGTTCACTAACCCCATATCTTATCATAGATGAATAACTAATTCCGCATTTGAGATTAATAGATAATATTTATGACACAATAATGTTGCTTATAACAATTATTGTACCTTATTAAGCTTCTATGATTTTACTATTATAGTAGACTCTTGAACCAAATCCCCTTTCACTAACACTCAATAGGGAGTGTGTGGAGGGAAGGTAGGTACATCAGTCCAATGTTGGACAGAGCCCAAGAAGGGTAATAAAACTTGAGGGTGTCCAACTTGAGATCATGCACATGCCCTTGGCATAGTAAATCTTCTATCCAACAAGGTTAGGAAGAGGAGTGAGGTGAGGATCTATTCCGCAAGGGAGTAATAGGTCATATCTGTTCAAGTTAGTTTATGTCCTAGGTAGTAATGTATTTCATTTGTCTTATTCTTAAAATGTTTAATCTAAAATAATCTAATTTAACCATGAAAAAGGAACTTTTTGTGTGCAATTTTATGTCTCTAATAAGGGGACATTACAAATACAAGGAAATTTATAACTTCAAGCAAACACAATTGGAAAGGAAAAAGCAATATCTTGCATACTTGTGGTAAAATGGCAGTTTTCATAATAGATTATGGGTAGGTCCAAAGCATAAAGGCTAGAGGAATTATGAAGACATGCAAATGGGAGAAAATTATGGGAAATCAAGGCGTTTGGGCTTGGATAGAAGAGAAATTCATAGCAGAGGTCTATAGGAGGTATGTAAAGAACATGGCATGGGAGGGAAAGATCTCTGAATGCAAAATCCATGTGAAAAAAGAGAAGACAAAGGAAAAAGAAATTTTGGGAGGATGCAAGACCATATATGCATACAAATTTGGAAAAAATTCAGAGAGGGAAGATTACAATACAGAATAAGGTGTTGAGACATCTTGGGGTTTAGAGGGAAGAGGAAAATGATTCGTAGTTGTAAATGAAAGGGTTATAGAATATGCACAAAACAAATTCATGAAAATGCCTTTTAAAAAGGTTATAGAAATGCAACTAGGAAGTGTAAAGCCAAATTCCATAGACATTGCGAGCATCCTTCCTGACTACAATGGAAAGAGAGCAGGAGGGCATTTGAGAATTTTGGGTAGGATGGATAGGAGGCACAACAAGGAGTGTGGTGTAACAAATATTGGGGGAAGAATGTGATGATACTCTCATCAAAATTAGCATGTTTAACATGTAAGAAAGGAGTAAGGGTTCCTTCTAAGGTTCTCAGGTACTTGCCTTTACAAGCAGATTTCAGTTCAACATCTCTTATGTAAGCTAATAGCTCCTCAAACAATGATAAACTAGACATTTGTATCAAAGCCATAATGTTTTTGATTGTGTCTGTTCCCTATTTAGCCTAATTAAGAACATGAACTCGTGAGAATCACTTACTTGAGTTAATTTTATATCTACAATTTTCCTCTAGTTATGAGTGTTAAACCAAGGTCAAGGAAATCAGAGTTAAAACATTTTTGGATCGCTTAGCACCTCAAAGTATTATTGCTATTCTTAGGAATTAAAATAAAAATAAAAATAGATTGATTGGGACAATAGTAACATTAATTTTATAGTGGGAATAGGTCAATATGTATTAGGTAAACATTGTGAGTTCCCTCAATATGGGTTAATTGATATTGGGTAAATAATTTTTTGTATTTACCAATACCCTTAATCATTTGACTTGTAAATATTTATATGTATATGATACATTGAAATATGCTATAACTTGCTAAGAAAATCATAGGAGGAAGTGACAACTCACACCAATTTACTAATTATAAAATGGTAATGTTCTTGTCATTAGGGATTAAGGATGAATGTTTCCTTCCTATGCTTTGTTATGTATGGATGTAGTTTTTATGGAGTAAGTTGTTATGCATAATTATCATTTGAGGTGATAGTTTTATTACTTCTTGTTGTCCCATGACTTAATGTGACTAAGCTTATGTATAATTCTTGTTGGAAGCATAAATTACATGTGTGGATTAATTCTAATTATGTTAGCAATAAATGGTATACAATGAGGCAACAATAGAACTTGACCCCTAATTGAAAGTACTGATTTTGATAGTATACTAGTGTCCAACTCTAGAAGTGAAAACCTATCTAATCCTATTAGCATGGAACCTTGATTTATATCTAATGATAACAATATACTAACTAACATTAGGCCATGACATTGATTATAAACACAATATTGCTTTAGATCTAGATAAAATAAATATATATGCTAGTAATATCATGATGAGCTTACTTAGTAATTTAAGATGAATGCAATTAGCAAAGAAAGTTGGGATTATTAGGAAATAATAAACAATGAATTTTCTATTGCCAAGGGAGGATTATTTGAATATCCAAGTGTCGAATTTTGGGTAGAAAATTGTGTGAGATCAAATATGTTCATACCTTGAGTTCATTAAACATCTATGTTGAGACTCAAGTGAAATAAGATGGCAAGGAAGTCTTAAGTTGAAACTCTAGCGATAAGAACACCTTATAATATGATCTAGAAATATAATAGCCTTATATAAGATTTGACATACAATAGCTTAATAATGTAGGCAGGAAGTCGCCATCATGACAAAGTCACTTCAACTAAAATTCACCTTCAACAATTCACCATCGCGGAAAAATTAACCACTTTAACATTTGTTAATATTAATGCGATGAATTTTTCATGGTAGTGAATTGTTGGTGGTGAACATGATAAAGTCACTTCAAGTAAAATTCACCTTCAACAATTCACCGTCGTGGAAAAATTAACCACTTTAACATTTGTTAATATTAATGCGATGAATTTTCCATGGCAGTGAATTGCTGGTGGTGAATATGACAAAGTCACTTCAAGTAAAATTCACGCAGAAAAATTAACCGCTTTAACATTTGTTAATATTAATGCGATGAATTTTCCATGGCATGAATTGCTGGTGGTGAATTTTGCTTCTAGTGAATTTGTCGTATGAATTTTTTGGAAGAATTGCTGATAGTGAATTTGCTGTATGCCTCCCTTCAATTATGATCAGTTGCTATTTATTAATTTACTTGACTAAAATTTATTTATTGTTATTACAGTGCAATCAGCTCCTACATGCTTGCATATAGTATTGACTTGTTGTTGCGAATTTGAATCAGCTGAGTTTACTGCTGTTATAATACCGTAATTAGCTCCTGCTTTTTATAATGTTTTAGTGTACTAAAAGTCAATAGCAGAATAAATTCTGCTGGTTCTTGATTCCATAAAAAGGTATGAGAACCACTTTCTTAGCCTCATGGCCCAAGCCATATAATTTTTTTATTTTAGTTTTGGCTTGAGAAATGGGTATAGAGGCTGTCACAGATGAATATCAGAGCTTATGAGAAACTTTTTATGAAGAGTTTCAGATTTTGTATGGGAAATCTGTACTAAAGGATCTCTTGAAGATTTTTTTCGAACAATATATTGAGTTTTGAAAGTTTTATAAAACAGGCTGCATGCAAGTACAGTTTTAGTTTACTAAGTGGAGATTAAGGACTAAATTTGGGCATCAGGAAAATTCACCGTCAGCAATTCACCGCTAGATGGTGTTGAATTTTCCTTAAGCTGAATTTGTCATGCTGGTGAATTTTCCTGCGGTGAATTGTTGGCCATGAATTTTCTACACTGAATTGTTCGTGGTGATGGTAGATTCTGTTTGTTTGTCCTACAAATGTTAAAGTTTATCTTATTTAAAAAATTATATCATAAATTAGATATATATTTAATAACACTTCTATATAATCTTTTAATACAAAGGAGTCTTCCCACAATTTTAATTGTATTTTAGGATAAAATTATACACGGGCCACATCAGATTTAGGCCCTTGTAAAGATGTTCCGCATAGGGTTTCTATTTTATTTTAATTTATGTTAGAGACAAAATTATTAAATTTAAAAAATGTAGTTCTATGATTAAAATGATTTTTTTTTTTACGGAATATTTTTTTTACATTGACCAGTTATAATTTCTACTTCTTTATAGTTATTATTGTTTTCAACTAAACGTTGAACTTTGTTTAAAAGGGTTCCTAATTTTCCTCAACAACATTTGTAAGAAATTTTAACTAGTCCCCTCTAGATATTTATAGTCCTTGTAAGATTCCTTGGTAATTTTACAATTAATTACTCTTGCAAGAAAAAAATGGAGATAAAAAGGAAAGCACTACAACTCACATGAACTAGATGTTTTAAACCAACACCAAATAAAGAAATTTTTTATATAATGACACTATTCAAATCTATAAATTCATATCCAATCTAATAATTATCTTTGTTTTTGGGAGTTAAAATGTACTTAAGCCCAAAATTCCTTGTGGATTATTGATCTCTTCTTATCAAACAATTCTCATTTATTTTTTGGGAGCTAAAATGTACCCACACTTTCAAATGTTCATCAAATGTAGAATCCATTTTGAACTATTATTTTATCCTTTCTTGTCTAAAATCTTGTCAAATATTGCACTTCTAGCCAATAGAGTGATCACCTTGAGTTATCAAATTGATGATATATTAGGCCTTTAAAAATATTTTAGGCAAGTATAGATCAGTGGAGATCAATAATCTAAAATGAATTCTAGGATTGATGAACATTTAAAAGCATGATAAATTTTAGCTCTTGAAAAGCAATGAGAACTATTAGATTCGAGACAAAATGAATGATGGAAAATGAATATTGGTTATATGGGCCTAAAATAAATGAAAAGTATGTAATATTAAATAAATTTAGATCTTTAATATCACTTATA
>VDFB02283532.1:0-18785 GCA_007258455.2 Sequoia sempervirens | reverse complement strand
ATCAGTTTGGTGAGAAGAATATCGCAGCAGACTTGAATCCTAATTTGGATTCATCTCATGAAGGTTTTGAGACTAAGGGCTTCACAAAGGATGTTGGTAATGTTTTTGAGGTGTTTGTACCTCCTCTTGTTGAAGATTTAGTGATAGATAGTTTTCCTCTTGTTGTTGTTCAAACTCCTCAAGAGTTTTCACAAGATGAATTTATTACAAGTGATCACGAAAACCTTTATGGCATGCATATGACTGTTCATGATGAGATCAGAAACATACCTATAGATGATAGGTTCATTGAAGATAAGGATGATAAAAAATTTCTAACAGCTAGCTCTAAAGATTCCTTACTTCCTTTCAGTGACAGTGCTAAGGGTGGTTTTGAGTTTGAACTTCAAACCCAACCATTGGAGGAAGGTACTTATGAAGACATCAGCTTTAGTGATTTGGGAGTTGACCTATTCCAAGAATCAACACTCCAAGTGTTGCACAAAGAATACTCTTCTTGTGATCGAAACAATCAGCCTCTCACCATTTGGGATCCAGGTGTGAAGGCACTTAGTGATGACAAACCGGTATGGGATGAATTTCCCTTTGATCCGGATGAAGAAATGGAACTCGATAAGGGTTCTCTATCAGCAGACAATGGTGTTAATATGCTTAAGTTTGGGGCTGCTTTCAAGTTTGATCAGAGTAACATGGAAGAGGAAACAGAGTTTGAGGGCCATATGGCTCTTGAAGATGAAAGGTTTGGAGGAATTACCAAACATAAATCTGATTTATCAAGGCATGAAGCTGATTGCAATCAACGAGTTGAAGGCTTAGTGGAGTATGATGTTTCCCAAGACATTGAGCACTCCCCACTAGTTGGTGGTGAAGTACAAGAATGTTGGAGCAACAATGAGGGCAGCAAAAGCGTGAAACGAAGTTCTGTTTTTCAGTTACAGCCTATCGGCAATTCACCATCTTCGCATTCTTATGAGTGTGAAGGCCAACCTGAGGTGTCCGTTGAAGATGAAATGCGAGCTCTATCTAGATTTGATCGCACACATAGTCTGATTGAAGGGCTTATTTGGGGTGCTCATCTTGAAGAGAGACAAAGAGGAGTGAAATATGAGGTTGCTCTTCCCAAGTTGCAACTTATCAGAGACTCTTTGGAGACCTTGAAGTCTGAGTACATAGGCTTGATTGAAGATAGAGATCATGCCGTTGAATCTGCAAAGAAGGCCTTCATTATTTTCGAAGAAAGGGAGAGTATGGTTGATGAGCTCACTTTGGAGCTTAAATCAACAAAGGACAAGTTGAAAGAAACTCAGTTGGATCTAACAGAGGTTGCAGACCAGTTTGCAGATTTCAAACTTTTCAAGGAGCAAGAGGATGCACAAAGAGCTAAAAAAATCAATCAAGTGATTGGAGATTTTGACTATCTTCAAGAGGAGTTTGATCTTGAAATCATTTCAAGAAAGTCAGAAGTTGCATGTGCAGATTTGGGGCAGCGAGACGTAAGGAATGGCTTCCAAGTCTTCGACAATCCCTTCTTTGAAGTGGGTGCTGAAGCAACTTATGACAATCCTCTCTTTGTTTTGAAAAAAGAGTCAAGTAGTGAAGAGACCAAGCATGAGGTCAAGCGTGAACTCCAATCTAAGGATGCCTTGATATCACTCCATGACGATGTGCCACGTATGTTGAGTAGTAAAGAATGCTTAAGAGGAATTGAGGATGCAGTCTTCACTTTGGAAAAGGGACCAAAATATTGTGATTGCACTCTTGTCAATCCATTCCTTGGGTTGAGGGATGCTAGTCTGCTCTGGGAGTTGAATTTGAAGTCATCTTATGTTTCATGCTTCAGTGTTCCTGAAGTTTTCATGGTTTGGTTTCAAAGGTTCATCAGAGGGGATGCCAATTTTACAAGTATGCACTTGATTTTGACTAGCACTCAGAGATGTGCTATGTTTCCTTGCCGGAGTGTTGGAGATTATTTTCAGTTGGGTATTCAAGCTTGGGATTCTCAACAAGGGTTGATGGAGCATACAGTTTGTGGAAAGAAGAAATTATGGAGGAACAAGAATCAAATTTTCAGACTTTTTGGTGTCGTTCTTTTCTTTAGCAGCTTCTTGATGGTTCCATTTGTTCATCAACAAATGGATTGGAGAGAGATTTTGAGCATGGGTTGGAGAAATGAACGATTGGTTGCTCTTGAATGTGTTGCCCAGCTAAGACCAGGACAGATTTTGAGATTCGAGCTTGCTGGTTTGAGGCAGACCAGCCACTTTACATGTTGCGTTTCTCGCATTCAAGAGAGTTGGTTCATCACTCATGATCAAAGAGGTGGTAGTTCTCTCATGGAGATGAATCTAGTGTGTTTTCCAACCACCTTGGAGGTGTCACTTTGCAGCTCGATGGTCATCTCACATGCTCACGCTTGGGATTTGGAGTGGTGTTGTTTTCCCTTGGGTAGGACTCGAGAATCAGATTGCACTGCGCCGATCCTAGTCTTGATCAGCAGTAATTATTTGTTCCTTCACACTTTTCCTACTCTCCAAATTCATCTTATGATGGTTGATGATGTAAACTTTGACAGTTTACTCTCAGTATTGATTCATGACAGCAGTAGCTCACATGCTTTGGTTCACCATTCGGAGACTCATGGGGTTGGAACTATGATTGTTTTCTGTAGTCTTCATGGTTGTGCCAGTATAATTCAGATGAGGCATGGTAGCTTTATGCGGAGACATGAGTATGAGTTTGTGGAGCTCTTGCAAAGGAATGCTTCCCTCCTTGCAAGAAGATGTGTAGAGGTCACACTTGCAGGCATGGTCCCGTTTGTTACCATGTGGAGGTATGGGGAGGAGTTCGATTTTGATTTGAATAGTCTATCTCTCCTATTGCTTAGAATGGTGATTGACAGTAGTATGGTTGATACTGTTAATTCGGGGGATCGTGGACATGAGATGTTGCATGATTTTGATTTCCTTCCTTTAAGATCTTTCAGTTTGAGAATCATAGATGGTAACACTTTGGAGTTACAAGGGGAGTCAGTGCAGCATTGGCATGATATTTTCATTGATGTGATCAGAGTGGTGCAGCATCGGCATGGTGGGTTTTTCCTGAGACGCATTTGGGAACCAGGGATCATACTTGTTGCGTATGGATTAGTCTTCAAATTACTGGAGTTGTGGTGGTATTGCTTGAGGACAAGCAATTTTGGGAAGGGCGGATTGTAATGTCCCCTTCTCAAACCTGATCTTTCTAGTGACCGTTGGCCTTTTCCTTGGGAACCCGAAGGCTAGTCGGAAGACAAATTAGGGTTTCCTATTTTTGAGGAGGTCATTGCTCAGAGATGATGGATTCAATGGCGGATCCTTTCTGGGTTTTCAGAGAGCTTCGCAGTGGTGTGTTCATCTCGGCATTCTGAGCATTTTCCGAAATTTACTATTTTTAGTAAATTCTTTTTTTAGCAGCTTTCCAGTTGAGTTCAGCTCGGTTGACTTCCTGCTTCAGTTTGGTCAGAGGTTTTGCTCAGTATTGGCTTCAGGGCACATTCAGAAGGATAAGTTAAGTCATTTAATTAAAAAGTCACGTTTTAATTATTATATTTTAACGTTGACCCTTGGCCTAGAGTTAATGACTTAAGGTTGTTTTAAAAAGGTGATCTTTTGAGGGTGGCGCCTCATTAAGGAATATTTTAATTATTACTAAAGTCTGAGCAAGCTTTGTTGGGCGCATTTATTAAAGTATGATATTTATTTAAAATATCAAATCTAAAGCTTTGAAGGAAAAGTACGCCCATCCTTGAGGAGATTGGGTTTTGACCTAAAAGCGGATTTTAGGGTTTTGAGAAGTCAACTGGAAAATTATAAAAAGGAGTCTTGGCAGCATCATTGGGTATCTTTGGTCTATGCTAATGTTATGCTGCCGAAATGGTTGCAGAATTGCTTCGAGGAATGAATGCCTCCTAGTCTGGGCTCGACTTCGTGCTTGAGAGACAGCACCTAGTGGAGAGGTTTGCGTAGTTGAGTGTTTTGTAGTAAGTTGTGCATTGTAATCTGCATTTCGAATCTCTAGATTTCTGTTTTTGCATATTAGTCAAGTTCTGGAAATTGCATTGTTTAGACAGCAGATTTCATGTTTTAATCATATCTCGAAAAAGACAAAAAATATAGTTCTGGGTATTGCATCAATAGTTGAGTTTGTAAAGGGCGCCAATATTCTCCAGTTCTTAGAATTTATAGTGGAGTCTGCAATTTTTAAAGGGAAATCGATTTATTCAGCTGGGTCGTACCTTTTTCAGCATTGGGATTTGTGCATTAAATCATTAACCGCATTTAGAGTCTGTTTTCTGGTATCAGCTTGAGCGCCATCTTGCTGGGAGTAGTGTGCTTCAGAAAACGTGTCATTTGGGCAAGTTGTTGGTGAGTTATGAGCATTTGAATATTTTGTAAGCTGCTGGTCTTATGCTTTAAGTGCAGATCTGTTTGTGACAGTCTAGCAATCTGCAACATTCTGATTTGTAATTGGCATTGTAGTTTCCTTTGAGCTTGTAGCAGAATTAATGTTGAATACTCTATCTGGAAAGAGAATTTAATATATTGACATTGCAGGCAATAGTTATATATTGTAAACTGGCAGTAGTACTGACCAGTATCCTTTAATATTGCTTTGTCATTAATTGTACTTCACGTTCTTGCTTTCAATCCTAGTGAAATAGTTATAAACTCCGCCCTATGGTAGCTACTTCCCATTCTGGGTGAGCAAGCACATTCTGGGTGTTGAGTAGTTTCAGCTTTCAGCATTTTCATTTCGAGCCTCGCTTTCTGTAATTCACTCCGTCATATGGTCGCCCCTCACTGCATTGGATTGGGTAGCACATATGACGTTGAGTTCCTTCTCTGTATTTAGAGTAGAAGATCCTCTGACCAATGCTCGCCATCATCGGCGCCATTCTGGTTAGAGTCGTTTTCTTGCACGTTTGGGTTTATCCATCTAACCTTAACGGGTGCAATCGCTTGTAATTGGTAATCTGTTACTTGAAAAAACGAAAAAAATTGGCTCGGTATATTTCATCCATCCAGAACCGGTGCAATCTTCAGAGGAGTAGCTCAAGGTGTTCAAATCACAACTTAGCATGAAAATACCATCACAACGACGCATATAAACATACAAATCATGATCGAAGTTAGGTGTATGATATTCCAGTTGACCACACAAGGCGCATTCACCATCAGCGAACACACTAGTGGTATGGATAGACGAAGTTTGCTCAAATTAAAGACCACATTCCACAATTACTATCTACTGCTTGCATGAAATGAAACTTATTCTACTTTAAGTCACTACTCGAATCAGAAGGACGAAGAAACCTTGCTAGCTACTCACAACAAAAGACGAAATTCATCATCAATGAAAATTCTTTTTATTGGGAGAGTGTTCACAACAATTTCTTACAAAGTTTCAAGGAAAAACTTTCCTTCTTCTTCAACTACTCTATCAATCTATACTAAGCTACTTCTAATTTGTCTCTCTATTCTAACTTCTACTCTAATTCTACCGTCTCATGAATGTACAAATGAAGGGGACTCCCCTTTATAGGCCAAGTCCAACTGGACGGGCTAAGATTACATCGACTGGATGGCCCATCGCGGCCACCTCAGCCCTAAACAAGATTTGCCCTAAAAACCGCCACCAAGAGGAGTGGGGTAATAAATGAGCCATTAATGGCCACCATATCTTCTAGAAGATTCCCCAGCTTGTAGACGATTCACACTGTTCTCGATCTCCTTCTTGACGTTGTTTTTCAACTTCTTCTTTGTTACTTGAGCCGGGTACGCACGAAGTCTCAACACTTAGCCACTTTTTGCAATTTTTCTTCCTTCGAGGTTGAGATGTCATCTTCAATTACTTACTTCATCACTTTAAGTCACCACCGCTTGGTCTCGATGTTCCTCCTACAAAACAAGCAAGGAGAAGAGTATTAGAACACTTTATAATATAAATTCAACTTACCAGGATTTTCACGCTCTAATTTCCAAGTGTTCATTGCCTTCACTAGCCAACTTTGCGTTCAATCCTTCATGCCTTAGCCAAATTTCATCATCCTCAAGGACATATCATCTTTCGAAAGTGTTAACCGCATCTTCCTCACTTTTCCGGCTGACATTTCATACAACCCTGGCTCGAGCAAAATGTTTTCATCAGGAACTTGATCAAAAATCATCTAGGCGATCATTTTCAAATTCATCCGCCAAGGCATTTTTAACACATTTTTCCTTGCCTTAGAAAATTTCTCAAATTTTCCTTAGGAAATTCATCAACCTCGTGCCCATAAAAAATCTTCACCTCAAAATTCCTGGCAAGCTGTGGAAGACTTTGAAATCCATTCCTCATCGCAGACATCCAATACCCAGAAGAAAATTTCCCCCAAAGAGCATCAAATTCATGTGTATCCAAACGAAGGGGTACATTTAATTTTTGAATTTTCAAACCTTAGAAAAATATTTCTCAATCAAATTTATCCTCATTCTTCATCTCTGGGAAAATTTTCCTTGCTCGGCCTTGAAAATTTTAACAATTTCATGAAGTTGGCACCTTCTGGCATATTTCACAGCCAATTCCTTCTTGCCTCAGAAAACTTTATCCCTTCAAGTCTAGGCGCAAATAGAGGGTCACACTTCAAGCTTCACATACTTAGAATATTTTTATCTTTCCACAAGTCAAAGGCGCAGTCAAGGGGTTGAGGTTCAAATTTTTCCATACTTAGCATATTTCCTAGCTCAACGCCTTGGAATTTCCACTTGCCTTCTAATACCTTGAGGGCGCATATGGCTAGGCAAGCTTCTAGTTTTCATAACTTAGAAAATTTCAAGGACTTCCCTCCTTTGTTGGGCGCATTTTAAAGGGTGCACTTCAAATTTAAAACACTTAGAAAAAATTTCAAGTTCTTCTCTTTCCAGGCGCATATGGAAGGGTCTTCTCCCAATTTTGCAACACTTAGAACACTTTTAGCTAGCATACTACCTTGGCAAGGTGGGGCGCATTTCACCCCCTACTTCCCATTTTTGATACTTAGAAAATTTTGAAGCTCCACATGCAAGTTTAGGCGCATTTTGGGGCTTGAGCTTCAAATTTTTAATGCCTTACTAAATTTCCTGCCTCATCTTCAGCTTTTAAAGGCGTTCTTCACTGGCTGGACTTGAAAATTTATCAATTTCAGTGAATTTTATGCTCTTTGCCTGATTTAGGGCAACTTGATCACGCTAACCCTAATTTGCTATTTTTAGAAAGTTCTTCAACTTTACACTTCAAGCTAATTTCAAGCTCCAAAAAGGCTGGATTTTGCTTTGTTTCGAATCTCGAGATGTGGTTGAGCTGTCGGCCCGATATCTCGCTGACCTCGCTATTTTTAGCAACTTACTAAAAATAGCAATTGCTCGTAATCGCTTCAAAATTTGGCGCGGGCCGATTGCCCCGTGGGTATTGATCGATCGCCGCCCCGGGCCGGCCGGCCTTCCGATTTTTAGGAAACCCTAATTCTTTTCTGCTACACAGTCGCTAAATAGTAAGTGCTTGATTTTCCATCCTCGCGAACTCTCGCCTTTGAAATTAAGGCCATGGGATCCTTGTCACCGCTTCACCTGCTCATTGACGCTTTCACCGACCGCTATTTTGGCATGTTTGGGGTGGCTTACTATTTATAGTAACGCTTTTCCGAGACTTCCACAACTCCGTTTGACCTCGAATTCGAATAACGGCCTCACCACGCGCGGATCTCGCCTTATTGACACCGCACAAGATGCTGCTCATTTGCTATTTTAGCCTGTTTCCAAAATGACTTACTATAAATAGTAAGTGCTCCGTTTGTCTTCAAATTTTACAATAGATAGCTTGAAGGATACCGGATGGGTTGTTTACACCGGTTTTCGAAAATTCTAACTTTTTGCCCGTCTTTTCAGGTCCCGAAGCTGGAAACCCTTATTTGTTCTACATGCATATCAAATGATCTCCCTTTGTCTTTGTTTCTGTTGCATTGCAATCAGCTCGTGATTCTGAAATGCTGGGAGGCGGCTGCCGGGATGCATCTGCTAAAAATAGCAAGTTCCTAAAGGAGTGATTATCCTGCTTTGCATGTCACATCATCGCGAAGGTCTTGAAAAACCTAGAAGGAATATCCAGACATGCGTTGAAAAACTCTTCATCTAAGCCCTGAAATCTGCTCTGGAAGCTGAACTGCTAAAAATAGCAAGTTGCCCGTTTTAGCTCAAATTTTGCATGCGAGTAACTTGACATGTACTGAATGCAGTGTGACAATTGAAACTTCGAAAGTGCTGATGGAATGCACGGAATTACACACTTACTAAAAATAGTAAGTTGTCAGAATCTAATGAAATTTTAGTGAAAGCCTGCTAGAAGCACATTGACAATAGTGTTAGTCTTTATTTTCAATTTATTTACCTCACTTGACCTCAAATTGGCCGGAAAGATGTAAACCCTAATTTTTAGACTCAGCCGAAATTTCACGTTAAGGTTCAACGGCGAGCACATCTCGGAAAGACAGACAGTAGAAAAGAGAGACAACGACAAAACGACCCAAAAGCAAAGCCAAAATTAGGGGGTCCCCATTTGCAATGGGGCGATGTGTGAAAAAGGTCACAACACTACAATGCCGCTATAGTGAATTAGTGAAGATTTCAGCTTGTGGAGGATTGGATCAAATTATTAATGAAAGCAAATCATTGTTATTGCTGATTTTCATCATTATTGTTGAGCACCACAATGAGGAGTGTTTCTAGAAGTCATTGGCATGTCTTACTGCCATTTTCCAACACTTATTGTTGCCATTTAGTGATTTTTGGAGTGCCAAATTGGAGGAAACAAGTATTTGTTGTTGTTCACAAATATCATAATTTATCTAAGGTCTTGTTGTTGTACCAATCGGTGTACCATTGGTATTTGTCTATGTTACCCCAAGTTTCCAGGATGGGGACAAGGGATGGGGGAACGAGTTTCGGGGATGACGATTTTTTGGGCCATTTTTGGGGACGGAAAAGGGGACGACTATATAAAAAATAGGGAAAATTTAAAGTATATAGGGAAATTTTAAATATTCATATGATAACATTGATAAAGAATTCATATATGCATTATAGAACCTTAATACATAACATTTGTGTTGAATTGAGAGTTCACATGAGAGTCAAACAAATTAGAAAATGTCAAAAATTTATTGAAATTGCTATCATAATTCATTGTCAATATGCATGTGATATTAAAAAATAATATACAAGTTACAACAAAATGCCCAAAGGCTGCAAGTTTCACTTTCAATTATATTATGGAAAAAAAAAAGTACACTGCTGCCCCTGATTTGCATCTCTCAACACTGCATCAAAATCGAAGTCCTCCTCTGAGTCACTAACACTGTGAGGGTTTCCCTCATCCAGTGGAATCCCAACCAATCCCTCTTGTGCCTCCTCTTCATCAACATGGGTGACATCCTCGAGATCTACATCCCACCATTAAGTTGGAGTTTGTCAATCCTCTGGAGTCTGATGATCCTAAAGTTGTAAAGCACTATGCACAACCACTAGCTTCTCCACTTGTCTAGAGGTAAGTCTATTCCTCTTGATGGAGTGGATAAAGTCATATGTGGACCGATTCCTCTTTGCAACAGTGGAATTGACAACTTGTGAAAGGAGGCAAATGGCAAGCATCCTCAAATTGGTGATACAAATGCAATGATGGGTATTCAGTGGTTACATTCCCTTGGTGAAATCACCCTCAATTTTCAGACCATGGAGCTGAAGTTCAAATAGAGGGTAGGACTGTGGTCTTGAAGGGAATATCTAATGGTGGGCCTCGAATAGTTTCTTTCAAATGCATAGAGAGGCTTTTTAGGCATGATCAGGTGGAGTGGGAAGCAGAGAGTATAGTTATGCCCACAGTTACGAAAGAGGAGAAGCGCTCTTACCCTTCAGACATTCAAGCTTTGCTATCCAAGTGAAGCAAGGTCTTTGGTAGCATACCTCCAGGTAGGCCTCCTGATAGAGGCATTGAGCATGTGATTGAGTTGGAGAAGGGGGCTAAGCTCGTCATCACTTGTAATGAACCAACCCAAAAAAAAATTCAATTTTTGAATGGCAATTGCAATGCAACACGCACCCGTTAAGGTTAGCTCCAAAACCAAACGATGCGGAAAATAACTCTAACCAAGAATGTACCAAGGAGAGGCGAGCATATGGTCAGAGGATCTTGTGCATGCAGTACTGGAAGTAAACAATGCTGAAAGAACTCAACGCCAAGAATGTGCTTCCAAACCCAAGGTGGGCAAGGAGCTACCATATGGCGGAGGAACTGAAAGAGATGATGCAATGCTGAAAAGTAAACTCAACACCAAGCATGTGCACTCCAAACCCAAGGTGGGTAAGGCGCTACCATTTGGCAAAGATTCTATTGTAAATGATGCAATGCTGAAAGTAACTCAAACACCAAGAATGTGCACCCAAACCCGAAATGGATGAGGTGCTAACATATGGTGCTGAGGATCTAATGCAATACAATGAAGACAGAACAGTGGCCAGTCTCTTCCACTAAGAGTGGGAAATTACAATGAACTTTGCAAGATAAGAATAATGGTTGAACAGTACTACTGTAACAGCCTTACATTATGAGTTTTGCCTGCAAGTATCACTCTATTTGAAATGTCTCAATGCTGCAATGAAGTACTATATCTCTCCTATCATCAAATGACTCAATCCACACAAAACCCAATCCAAAAGACAAACTTCTACAATCTGATTTTGACAGACCAGCAACTGAAAATGCACAAACCAGCAACTACAAAACTCACTAAAATGCTCATAACTTCCTCAAAACTACTCCAAATGACGTGAGACCAAGTGCGATGAACTTCTAGGAAGATAGCGATCAAGTTATGACCAAGAAACAGCTGCAACAACTCCTTAATGAATTTTCTAAACTTTTGCCAAGCAAGACAGCCTCCCAGAAAGGCGACTTGCAATATAAAATCCAAGACTCCACTAAAAATTATGAAAACTTGCAAATAGGGGAGCCCTAGATAGTAGAAGAGATGTAGCAAATACCCAGAACCATAGAAAATTCATACAATGACTTATGATCAAAATCACTTTTAGCACTACAAAAACTAGCAACTGTAAACTGAAAATAAACATCAAAATCTCCAACTGTGAAGCTCAATCTGCACTCTCAGAATGAGAAGCAGTCTCTGAAACTCAGCTAGGTGCTATCTTTCAAGCACAAAACCAAGGTTGCAAGAACTAGTAGGTATGCATTCCTCGAAGCCAACTCTAAAATCATTTCAACAGCATAACATTATAATTTCTTCATGGATGCCAAACAAAGAGCCCATCACTCTTATTTATAGCTTTTTTGTCTCCAAATTCAAATCTTATTTTCCCTCCAATTAGGGTGCCTAAATGAAATTCACTTTTCACCTTTTCTCCAAATTTCATTTGCATTTTATTTCCAACCCATATGAGGAAATATAATTTAATAAAATGCAAATATATCTCCAAAAGGCATCCAAGGTAGACTTAAGAGAAATATATTAATAAAAATCACTTATGTCTCCTCAAAAAGGCACCCAAATGTAATAAGGTGAAAGACTTAAAAATTAACTTATTTCTCCACAATAAGGCGTCTAGAATAATAAAGTGAAATATCATATAAAATTGCCTTTTTAATTAAAATCATTTATCCCTCCAAGCCTTAGCAAAATTATTTCACTTAAAATGTTATTTTCATCAAATATCAAACTTGCCAAAATAATCACCTCAAATGTTGGAGACCAAACTGCCAAACTACCCTGCCAGAAATAGCCATAATACCAAGTTGCTGAAACACTGCCAAAAATAGCACCAAGGGTGTTGGAGACCAAACTACTCAAACTGACTTGCCAGATATACCCACTGCACTGAACTGCAGAAACCTTACTAAAAATAGCACTACTAAAAATAGAACTTACTAAAAATAGCATATTGCTAAAAATAGTAAGTTGTTCCAAACTCATTTTAACCACAATCCAAACAGTCGTCGTACTTACTAAAAATAGTAAGTCCGAAAAAGTCCTTTGTTGTAGTTGCATGTCACACCACTGCGAAGCTCTCTGAAAACCCAGAAGGAATCCAGAATCCAAGCTGCAAAACTCCAACATGCAAGCCCTCAAAAGCAGTCGAGAATGCAAGTCAATATTCAATCATGCATGTTACCTCATTGCGAAGCTCTCCAAAAACCCAGAAATCTCCACCAAACATGCGTTAGAAACTTTCGCATGTAAGACCTCAAAACCTCCTCTGAAAGTGGAAACCCTAATTTCAACTTCTGACTGGCCTACGGGCTTCCGGAAATAGGTTATCAGACATGGAAGAGAGTATAGCTAAAATGGGGACATTACATCACTACACCATACAGGCATCCAAAGAGGCATAAGGATGAAATTGAGAAGGCAATTAAGGAGCTTCTGAACATGGGACACATTAGACAGAGTAAGAGTTTGTTTGCTTCTTCTATGGTGTTAGTGAAGAAGGATGGAACTATGCGCATGTGCATAGATTACAGGGCACTTAACAAGAAGACCATCAAGAACAAATACCCCATCCCATGGATAGATGAGCTACATGGAGCAATCTATTTTTCTAAGATAGACTTGAGGTTTGGTTACCATCAGATCAGAGTTAGAGAGGAGGATATTGAGAAGACAATGTTCAGATGCCATTATGGTCACTTTGAGTTCCTTGTAATGCCCTTCGAGTTGACTAACGCTCCCGCTACATTTTAGTCATGCATGAATAGAATATTCAGTAAGCAGTTGCATAAGTTTGTGTTGATAATTTTTGATGATATACTTATTTATAGTAGATCATGGGAGGAGCATTTGAGGCATTTGCATGAGGTTTTGAGCATCTTGGAGAGTAAGTCATTGTTTACCAAGGAGTCCAAGTGTGAGTTTGGCCTGTCAGAGTTTCTATATCTTGGAGTTAGCATTGATCCTGAAAAGATCAAGGCTATTCTTGATTGGCCTCCACCTACAAATCTTACATAATTGAAGGGATTCTTTGGGCTTTGCGGTTTCTACAAGGGTGTTTCCCCCCAACCCCACGAGGGGTGCTGCCCCTCAACCCCGCTAGGGACATTGCCCCCAAACCCCCACGAGGGGTGCTTCCTACAAACCCCCATGAGGGGGACAACCCCCTCAATCCCATTTGAGTCTTCGCTCTCAGACCCCCACTAGTTACTAAGCCACAAACATAGCCTACAATGCCAAGGTGTTGCAACGAAGTGCAAGGATTAGAACCTCTCCCCAAGTTTTCACTAGACTAGGGAAAAGAAAGATATAAAATGTTGTAATATGCAATTTATGAAATATGATGATAATTTTTAGAGGCGATCATCATAAATTCATAAAGCATTTACCTAACTATTGTATCAGGATTCTACAAGATGATGTGATTTTGCACTGAATTTGTATTCAAATGAATCAAATTTAATAGAGTACACTTTTGTACTCATTTATGGACTCATTGGATACATTTTGTCATTGATTTTTGCAAAAAAATATGTGTTTTTTAAAGAAATTTAAGCAATTGTTTAAGAATTTTTTTGCCATGTCGCAAATTTTGGGTCTACTGAGATTTTAATGAGTTTCAGTCTGCCAACTATGGTCATACAGACTACTTTTTTATTTCTCCTCAAGTGATCAAATTATTTTTCAAAGAATTGATTAAGTTGTAGTGGTTCAATAAAAATGTTGTGGGTAATGGAGTTAGGAGATATTATAGTACTTGTTGGTAGAAGTTGTTTCACTTGACAGGCACGAGATCCAAACACTATTATAGCATGATTCATAATGTTGGCACAATGATACTTGAGCACCCAACAAGAACAAGATCCAAACTCTATGGACACTACAACATGATTCATAGCATTGGCCCATTGATACTTGAGCATTTGTGTTTGTGATTGCTTGAGGACAAACAATCTGGGAAGGGCGGACCATCATGTGCCCTTTTCAGGATTAGATCCATGGAGAAGACCTCTAGCCTATTCTCATTTCTTGTAGCCTAAGGATAGAGCAAGGGAAATAAATAAAAATTTAAGTGGGACCAATCACTTTATTTTCAAAAGGACAATTTAAAATATTATTTTTGGATCTATAATATTTTTAAAATTGTTTTTTACACTTTATTCAAAATGTAATTCAAAAAGAGGCCTTTGGATGTAATTTTAATTTGGAGGGAAAAAACAAAATAAATAAAAATAAAATAAAATAGAAGGCCCAAAATAAAGCACCTATAAAAGAGAATTCAAGGCTTACATCAAATCATCACTTATTATTTGCATTTTTGAATATTTTCTGAAGATTGAGCTTTGTGCTCATCTTTCCATTCAAGGACGAAAACCCTTTGTATTTTAGAGATCTTGGAGGATGAAACCCTCTTGATTTCCAAAGTAGGAGTTGAGGACAAAAACCATCTTGTTCATAAGAGGTGAGTCCACCCAAGGATCACATTTATGCTCAAAGAATTGAAGTTATTTACAGCTTGCAATAGTGTTGTTACAATGTTGCTATGATAAATTAGTGAAGATTTTAACTTGTGGAGGATTGGATTGAATTATACTTGCAAGCAAATAATTGTTAATGCTGATTTTCATCATTATTGCTGAGTACCATTTTGAGTAGAGTTTTTAGAATTCATAGGCATGTTTTGTTGCTGTTTGACAATATTTATTGTTGCCATTTTGTGATTTTTGGAGCACCAAATTGGAGAAACTAAGTATTTTCTGCTTCTGTTCACAAATATCAGAATTCATCTAAGGCCTTGCTGCTGTACCAACTCTCGTACCATCAACATTTTGGTCCTTTTCAGTCAAAGGATTAGCCTTTCCATCAGATCTGCATAATTTGAAGTTTATGAGTGAGTTTCAGTTGTTCATTTCACAGAAATTTGGTGAAATTTCAGTATATCAGCAATTATATTCAAGTTCCCAATTGCCATAAATGCAAGAATCAGATTTGGAGTTTCATATTGTGTTTCTAATTGATATTTCTAAGTGGACTATTGCTGTTTCCAATTCAAATCTTAGTGTAACTATTGTCCTAGGGTTTTCACATTGTTGTTCATTCAAAAATAAGCAAGTATTTTTGACAATTGTTGTTTTAGGGTTTCATACTTATTCTGCGTACATAAATCAGAGAACACATTGGTTGAAATTGGTCATCTACATGCTAGATATACTGTTGTGATGTATTTGAGGATTTATATCAGTGTATGAGGGTTTGATTCATGATTTCCAACCACTTGAAGATGTTATCAGCACTTGGTTTTCATTTTATTTTGTTGTTTGAAGCTGCATATTTGATTTATAAGGGTTTTGGAGTATTGTATTAGTGCTGGTCAGCTAAGGTTTGGCATCTACATTTAGCATTTGATTATTGTTTTAGCTTGCACATGTTTGAGAAATCACTTATTTCCTAAGGTTATCCAATTGGAGACATTACAAAAGCTTCCTCTTATATCCTTTCTAGTTTATATATACAATTCCAACCATCTACACAACCAAATTAATCATGTTCACATCCTACTCTTGTCAAGGAAATTGATGATCATTCTACACTACCATCTCTACAAGATACTCACCATCCTAATCACAAGGAATCACACACTGTTTAGATGGTTAGTCATATGATTCACGGTGAAGCTATTGTTTCAAAGATTAAACTATCCCATAGTGTGCTCCACTTGTGACCAAATCTATCTCTCCAACTGAAATTCACTCTTGTACCTCAATTTAATTAGAAATTTGTAAATCAATGATGATTTCCATGTTATTCAGCCCCTTGAAGGACAATGAGTCTTGGTTCTAAGCAAGCTTCCTCACAAATCCAAGTTGGACTTTTAACAAATTCATTATCGGCATCTTCTCCTATTTCATTGTTTCCCATAGGTTATGCTCTTAAGCATTGACACCGACTTCGCATTTACTGATAAAAATGATTAAGTTATATGTCCTTGATCTAAATCCTGTGCCAATATAATACAAACTCTTCAATATGAAGATTGTTTGCCATGCAAATCATCAATTTTTGGAGCTTAAATATTCATATGAGGATCCTTTGGTTGTTGACAAAATATTTCAGTCTGTAGAATATTTTATTCTCGGATGTTCCAATTTCTCTAAGTAAACATTTGGAATCTATCTGTTTGGGAACTCCATCTTCACCATTTGCCATTTGCATGTACTCCATACTCTGCTAATTTTGATTTCCTCTTGGAAAATCATGGAAGCTATGAATTGGTTCTCACTGTCGGTTGGAATTGGGTACAATTTTCTCTTAGTAAGGAGGAAGCGATGAAGTCCACATGGGCTAGTGTGTTTTACTAAATATAGTCACATGGGCTAAGCATACTTTTTTAAATATTGTATACAGTCACATAGGATTATTGCTCATTCTCAAATGTCGCATAATTCTATTCTCTTAGGAGTTAGAAACTTCCTTGTATATCCTTTGTAATCTATACATATGTAATATAAATGAGTGTAAAACATGTACAGTCGTGGCAATATCTTGTGTTCTCTATTGTAGGCTTACTCTTGAACCATTGGAAGTTGGCTTACTTTAACAATAAAAACTGATAGTTTTGCAATCACTGATGGCAACATAAAGATGACATCTCCAAGCATTTCTATAGTATTTACGAAACAAATAAGATTAATATTTATCAATCTCTCAGGCTCAGTATATTGCAATGGCATATAAGAGATTTGCACAACTGTATCCAGATTCCAAAATCAACATAAGAATATACAGAGAAATCATATTCTAGTCACAACACATTTAGTAAACATTTTCAATAGTTTAGAGCACGTACTCAAGCAAAAACTTTGCAGCCAATAACCCAGGACTATCCGCTCCAAACCACTGAAACCGCCAAGAACCTTCAAGAAATGGTGACCTGAAAAAAACAACACAAATACCAGAATTACTTTTTGTAGGTATCGACAATAAAAATGATACCATGTGGCATGAATAAGAACTGAAACCATAACATGGTAAGATAAATTTCTTCCAATGGATAAGAGATGGGATAAAAAGAGATAATCTACATGATGTAAAAAGTTTCCAATCCCAAAGACCTCTTCCCATTTTAAAAATTACATCTACAATGTTACCTAGAGTATTCAAGAAATTATTTCACCTTATACCATTGCTAAATACCCAAATACTGAAAATGAATATTAGTCACCATTACTGCAAGAAATAAAGATACTAGGTCACACAAGAGAAATATAAATTTAAAAGAATAAACTGATTGATTCATGTATTGAACAAAGGATAGTTTCTAAACTTTAGGTCATAAGGGATCACAAATTCCAACTTTCACAATATTCGAGAGTTAGAAAATAAGCTATCTTAAGGAAAGAGATAATTGTTACTGAGGCGAATTTAGGTAGAATTGGTAGTTATCTTAATCTATGAAAGATTTTTGTATTATTAGTACTTTTTGTTCTAGACATAGCCCTTAATACAAATCACTAGCTTGCTATCATGATCTATGAAAGCATTTATTTACCATTAGACTATTAGCACATTTTGTCATAGACATAGCCCTTAATACAAATTATTGCCCATCAAAATAACTTGGTTGCATTCTTAAGGTTCACTAAACTCTTGTGGCAGATTCTACAAAGTGTATTGTTCATTCTATGCATAAAGCTATTCCATCTTCATCAAGAAATGACTAGAAAGCATCCTAAGTAATGTCCACAAATTTGAAGTTCATCCAATGATCAAATGATTAAATGTCTAGAACCTCAATATTCTTTTAATCAAACTTCTCTAGGATTTTAATTGTATTAATTCTGAACCATCATGCTCCATGTCATTATTGATGCTATGTCAAAGAGACTTGAAAAACTCAAGCTTTTTTTAAGTAGAAGTTTTATTGTTACTATTAAAAGTGCTGCTGACCTGCAAAGTGTTGTTCCTTAAAGGACCTCTTGCACATCATCACAACAGTAAACCTCATATAATGCAGTCTTCCTGTATTGCCCAAATTAGTTTAATAATTGGTCTTCAAACATAATAGAAATTTTAGTGTCTTAACCGAGATCCTAGAGTCTTATGTGTGATCAGACATTCACTTACCCTAACCAAACCAGCAGTTGGTTTTCTCGTCAAACATATTCATAAAGACGAGCCTAGTACAGTGATAAAAACAGTATTATTGTTCTTTAGATGACAAAGCAACTAATTGATTAATAAAGATTATGGAGGAAGGAAAGAAAGGTCAGTCATCTCTAAGCAACATCCTACTGACAACAGAAAATTAGTAAAGGTGCACTTCTCTACTTGATGTTGTTCATAGCTCAAAAGACAAACAAGGTGGTTAGCAGTGAACATGTTAAAAATGTTTTAGAAAGGTTTGCTTTCCTTACCAGGCAAAAGGGCATAAACTTTTTTTTTTTTTTATCGCAAGATATATTAGGCCACTCTTATTCATAACCACTCCAATTCATTTCATTAGTTGGAGCTTATTCTCCAATAACATAATCCTCTTCTTAAATCCATCACTTATTTTTCTTGTTCCTCAGATACTAAATATTTCTCTTCTAACATGAACTAGCTTCCAGTTCTCAAAGCTGTCTGACAAGTTCCTGTTCATCAAATTCACCATCATAAATAAATATATCTTCTACCCTTTGAAAATTAAGAATCTTCATCGTCTAATGAGAGCATTTTACATTTATTTAAAGGATCA
>VDFB02283531.1:0-81368 GCA_007258455.2 Sequoia sempervirens | reverse complement strand
TATTTTTAGCAGTTCTTGGCAGGCAGTGTGGGACCACTGCTATTTTTAGCAGTTGGCTGTGGCGGCATCAGGAATCACTTCAGAGTCTGTCAGCATCAGACGGATCAGTAATCGGGTTAGAAACAAGGGAGATATTAATATTTGATCGTATTGATTAAATATTAATTAATTAACGTTTATAATATAAAGTTATAATTTAATATTATAACTTAAGTGAATTCCTTGAGGGGTGCGCCATCATGAAAAAAGGGGCCAGTTTGATATTTTATTAATATTTAAATATTCAGTGGTGAACTATGGAGAATTGAAAATATTAAAATATGAATATTTCATTAAAACCCTATTTTCAAGGGAATCGCACTTTTCAGTGTATTTGAGGATTTTGCATTGGGATTTGTGCATTATGAGATTATTGAGTTTGATATTGATCAATTTTTGGTCTGAGCCTGAGACTTAGGGTTTCACGTTCGATTCCTTGGAGAACGAGCCATCTCCAGCGGAAAGCAATTCAGAGAGTGTGCAATATCACTTGATTTATTGCCTACAGAGGTTTTCTTACTCAGAGAAAACTACAGAGCTTCAGTAGATTCATCATCTTCAGATTTTCTTCAGTTGTTTGGTACCAGAGTTCATCTATTCTTCTTGGCGCATCATCCACAGAGCCTTTGACATCATTTGAGAGGAAGCCGTACAAATTAAATCAGATTTCTGACAGGCCGTACCTTCTTGTCAGGCCGTACCTGTGCAGAAACACGTGTTCATTCATATTGGGAAAAACGCCTACTATTCTTGCTTCACAGTTGCATCAAAATTGGCGCCCTCAGTGCTGGAGTTATATGTGATCATCAGATAGCAGGAGAAGGAGAGCATTTATTTCTGCCGTACTGTTTTGTACCTTCAGCCGTACCAGCAGATAACAGGTTCTTTTCATAATTAAAATCAATATTCTATCTTGCATGTTGTCAGATCATTGTTATATGGAATCATTGGATTAATAAAGGATACGCCTTCATTATTATTGTATTTTCTCAAGCAAATTGAAGACTTAGGATTTTTATTGAATTTATATTAAATTTCTGTCAAAGCCGTACTGTCATTAAATGCATTGAAAACACAAAAATTGCAAAAAAATCACAAAACTTCAGAAAACGTCAGAAAACCTACAAATATCAGTCAGAACAGTAACAGGGGGAAACCTAGGGTTTCTACAAATTGAGTCTTAATCTTGTTAAAGTGATGTCAAAAGGTCATTTTTGGACTTTTTGAATATGGAGTTTGTATCAGTTTCATGTTAATCTATTACTGAAGAAATTCAAGAAAAGTGAAAATCTGAAGGAAACTCATCAAAATTTTCTATCTCTGGAGAGGGGCGCACATTCTCAAAAAGGCGCCCTATCTTTTAGGGGCTCAGATCCTATTTTTAGGGTTTGTCACCTCCAGCAAGCATTTGTCCGGCATCATGTCAGCTTCGCAACAGGCTATCAAGCCTGTCAAACAGACCTGTTTTGTGCAAGTTACGGAAGATATAGCGGAAAATGAGAAGAACGATAAAATTGGCCAACACTGGAGAAAAGAGCAGCTTTTGAGAAAGGCGCCCATCTTTTTGAGGTGTCAAATGTAGGTTTTTGACTAAATGCCACCCAAGATGTTTATCTCACATTTGTGCAAGCTTTGCGACGCATCCGTCAGTGGGTGAATCTGAGTTGCAGAAGTGCCTGAGCCAGAGGTCAAACATAGGGTCAAATCTTAGTCAAAATATCAAAGGAAAAAGGAAAAGAGCACATTTTTAGAAAGGCGCCTGAGTTTTTCAAGCCTTTAATGTCTTCTTTTTGATGATCTCAGATATTCAGTTAGTCCGTATTACGTTCAGCTTTCCGTCGCCTGTCTCCGTCAGATCAGAAAATGATTCAGCAGCCTGCAGTCGGAGTTTTAATGTTATTTTGGTCAGTTCCAGAAATGGCTAAGTCTGGTGGAAAAAGAGCAACTTTTCAAAAAGGTGCCCTTGATTTTCACCCCTCAGATGATGTTTTCTGGAGAAATGAACCTTTGCAGCTTTCACGTCGAATGAGGTCAACTCCGCAGTGAACCTGTGATCCAGTCCTGAAAATTGGTTAATCAGAAGTTATAAAGGATTTGTTTTTCCCTTCGTACGAGATGGAGATGAGAAAATTTGACTAAGTCTGAGAAAAAGAGCAGTTTTTGAAAAGGGCGCTTGGGTTTTTGACCCTTCAGATCTTAGTTTTATGATGTTCGGTCTCAAGGTACCTTTTGATCAGTTTTTGTTCTGCTCTGCAATGCATCTGTCAGCCAGCCAATCCGCGGAGTCAGTCAGCCAGTGTCAGAGGATGAACAGGGGTCCCGAAAGAGGTTTAAATCCAAATTTTCATCAAAATTGGCTTAGTCTGGAAAACGCCTAGAGAGGTCAAAGTTGATTTTTCAAAAGAGGTTGACTGGTGCGCCCTAACTTGAGTTCTGACTTCAGTTAGACTGAACGATTTATGGGTTGTCATCTCCAGTTCATATCTTGGCATGTTGAGTGTTCTTTCAGTTCGCATGTCGAGTTAACTAGTTTGCATGTCCAGTTAACTGACTTTGCATGTTTGAAAATCAACTTAAGTTTGCATGCATGGCGCATTAGTTGAAGTTGTGAAGATTTTGTGAAGTTGGCACTTCACTTTTTGTCAACTTCAGTTTCTTAAAGGGACGCTTTAGTTCTTAAAGCATGAATTTTAAAGCATGTGAAGTATGGCGAATTTAATATGAATTGTCAATTGAAGTGAAATTCGTATGATGCTTTAAATAGATTTTGCAACTGAAGCTTAATAAGACAACTTTGGCATGGTGCTTTATTTAGCTCATTTTAGTTTCAGTTAACTAAATTGAGGTCCAATCACAAGCCAAGCGCAATTTTCAAGGTTGCATGCACTTCTTACGATTTTTGGTGATGAAACTCTATTTATTCAAGTTTAGGCGTCCATTATTTCCTCATCACAAGCTTAGAAACATACATTCTTCTTGAGCGAGCAGCAATTTAAAGGTGCTACAGGTGTCAAAATTCAACGTTCTTCATAGCAACGGATTCAGATTGTTCAGAGGAAGAAGATTCCAGACTTTGTTTTTAGTTTGCATGCAGGTTTCATCAAATTCCAGAATAGAGATAGGCGAATTCTACAGAAGCAAAGCAAATAAAACCTTCTTTCTTCTGTCTTATTTCTTCTATTTCTCATCTTAGGTACTTTCTTCGCATGTCAAAGAAATTCAACATATTTTCAGAATTTGATCATCTGGGTTCGCATACTTCAGTATTTGCAGCAAAACCCATGTCTTAGATTTTTTCGAGAAAATTGCCCCATAGTCTTCATTCTGAAGCTCTGTGCTTTTTTCTGAGAATCTCTTTGCATGTGGGCCTGAAACACATTTTTTCGATAATCAAGCTATTTGAGTTGCCTTAGAATTTGATTCTGCACAAAACCCATCTTTCAGAAAAAATTCGAAAATTATTCTCATCATAGGCTATTTTTAGCCTTTCCTGAGGTTTTCAGTTTTTCCAGAAAGTTGTTCAAGTACATTCGACTTTACAGTCAAAAGTCTTCATTTCAAAATGCAATTCAATCTCATTGATTATAAGATCAAATCGGTTCTTATACATGATTTTCTCATAACTTCAGATACGGACTTAAATCATGTTTATCCAGTGGTTAATCTGAGCAGTCTGGAGGGAGTTAGCAACAATTCATTGAGAAATCTTGTACGTTCCGGATTGCTGGCAGCGGCATCTATTCCTGTTACTACTTTTGATCTCGAGTTCGTTCTTGCTTGCATCAAGCATTATGACTCGTCTTCACGACAAATCAGATCAGCTGATGGAAGGGTTATCTGCAGTCTTAAACTGAAGGATATAGAGAAATGTTTTGCTATTCCTCCTTGTTCTGATAATTTCACTGTGGTTATTGAGGCCTGTGAGAAGATATTGGATGGAGATCAAGAACGTTCACAGAGAAAGGTGGCTCAGAGATGGCTGAAAGTTCAAAAGACTAATATGCCTAAAAAGGTTGGTCGTGGTGAATTCAAAGATGAAGTTGTTATTTTGATAACTTTGCTCAACAGAATTACAGGTCAAGAGGATGCTAGCACTTTCCGATCATGGATGTTTTACCTTATTTCCAGAATTCTTGATGGCATAAAACATTTTGACTGGGCTATGTTGATTAGTGATTGCCTACATCAGCAGATTTCTGATTTTCTCAAGTTTCATGAGTTTCGAATAATATCCTACTTGGTTTACTTAGTTGCATTTCAAGGCAGCTACATGCATCTAAAGACTAATGGCACTCTTGGTGTTCAGCGTGTTCATGAGTACTATTCTCAGTTGGAGTTTTCTAAGTCTTAACAAGATTTCCGAGCAGTGAATGATCACTTTTCTATGAGGACAGTCAGAGATCTTGACAATGAAATGCACATCCGTATTTCTGCCGAGGCAAAATCAGCGATGGAGACTTGGGCGTATTGGTTTATCCAATTCCCTACTTTCACATACATCCGGGTTTATGGATATGTTGGGGAGCCTCTGATGTTGCCGAGGTATCCTTCAGACAAGATCATCTTCATGGAGTTTCTTAGACAGATGCAACATGTTCATTTCTTTCTTCGCAGTCGTCATAAGACTACAGCTAATTTTCCATTTAGATTGGGAATTTTCACATGCAGTACCGCAACAGATGCCAAGCGCATGTCAACCGAGAGGGAAAGATTCAAACTTAAAACTCATACTGAGAGGCATTCCTATGATCCTTTGGGTCATTATACAAACAGGTTAGAGTGAGGGATTGCACATAAGCCAGCACTTGAAGATTTTTGCGCTAATTGTGAAGATGAATTCGAGGTTCGTCGTCGTCACTATTGCAGACTCACTATCGCTCAGCTCTCTGATTACTTATCAAAGGATGTTGATGGTTTATCAGATGATGATGGAGAAGTTCTTCTCAATTCATATGCCAAAGATCAAATTGCTCGGCAGACACTTCGCTCACCAGATTGGTACGCTAAAGAGAATACTTCTATTGAGGAGGTATCTAAATCAGTTATCAAGACCAACAAGCAGTTCTTGGAGAGTAAACGGAGGCAAAAGTCAGTTCCTATGACAGAGCCACCAGAGAATTTTTCCTCATTACCTTCTACTTTGAGGTCAAGGCTATTGTGACGCCACCTGAAGGAGTTAGACTTAGTGGAAACACGCGAAAGAGGACTGCTGGTAAAAGGAAGCAGAAGAAAGTTGAGAATGTACCTGAGGTTCCAGTAGAGACAGTCATACAGGCTGAGCCTCATGTTTCACCTCCTAGTTCACCACATGTGCAACCTATTGATATAGATTCAGAGCCTGACATACCAGTTCGAGTAGGATCGGAGACAACTGAACCACCACAGGTTGATACATCAGGGACAGTCTCTCCTCGAATTGATAATATTGTTCAGTCTTGTTGGCTCGAGAGGTCTTTGGGGAGACAAAGGCAAGAACCTTCATATAACCTTGATTTATCTGAGTTCGGTGAACCTTATTAGAGAAGGTCGAACAAGAAAATCAAGAAACAGGTGCATATTGAAAAGACTCCAGAATCAGAGATTGTTATAGAAGTTGCTATTCCTCTAGAGGGTAAGAGCCTAGATGAAGTCGAAGTTGGTGACTTTACTTTTACTAAGGCAAATCTTGGCAGGACCACTCAAGAGATAGATGTGAGCGTTCTTAAGATTGTCACCAATAATCTTGAAGAACGCGTCACGAAGGATGGAGAAGATAAGGCATTGCTTAAGGCTGAAAATGGTCAACTTCGTCAGTATATCTCTGATCTTGTTCACGGAAATTCAAGTAGAGCGCCTGATCTTCCTCAGAATACACCTGCAGAACAACGAAAATTGGATCAATTAGTCAATCATGGCAAACTTTTAGATAACTAGATTGAAAGTTTAGTTGTTACAGGTCAGCGTCTTCTTATGGATTTGTATCAGTTGAGGAGTGATGCACATAAACTTCGTCAAGGAATTCAGTTGTTCGAGATTTCAGTCACAGAGGGTTTAGCCAAAGATCGAGTTCTTGTGTCTCAGTTGTCTGTTGCATATGATGCCTTGGAGATTGATGAAGATCAAGAGAAAGTTTTTACTTGGAGGGAGCAACACCTTTTCAAAATAGAAATATGTGAAAAGGTCTCTACCAAGTTGTTTTCACTGAAAGATAATGTTGTTGGAGCTCTTGCACTTGTTAGTGGTTTTGTTGTTCAGATTCCATGTCATTATCTTCTTGAAGATGGCACGTATATTGCACTTAATGAAGTACAAGCTGAGTTCGAAAAGCTGATTCGTGATAGCCTTGAGGGAGATCCTGTGGCGGCTAAGTTGGAGAATATTTCAGTTATTTCAGCTAGTTTCAAAAAGGTGGCTGAAGATGTCAGAGAATGCATGCATACAGTCAAGGAAAGTGACAGAGAACTGAAGAAACAGATTGTTGTTTTGGATAGCATCAAAGTGCCAAATGACAGAGAGATTGATGAGTTCTTGGTCGAAGTGTTAGACCAAGATGACATGGAGTGATCTGCCAGTTGGAACCTGCAGTTAATTTCGAGGGTTGAGTCATGAGCAGCAGTTAACTCGACTTTCAGTCTTGATTTCACTTGCTGACTTCACATATGCTTATCTCTTCCTTGGGATTATCTAACAGGAGTTAGGGTTAGGGTTTTCAGTTAACTGAGGGTAGTGTCCAGTTAACTTTGCTTTAAATAAGGACGTGCATGCTTGCACATTGTCCATTTAGGTTAGATGTACCGGTTAACTGATGGTAGCTTTCCAGTTAACTATATAGTTTGCTTTATTAGGGTTTAGCAATAAATCTTGCATGCATTGCAAGACTGTAGTTGACTCAAGGTGATTTTAGGGTTCCCTACACCTTTGATGTATATAAATAAGAGCTTTTGCTCATTTGTAAATAACTTTTGCACGAGAGAGAAATATATGTTGTGCCTACCTTGCCTTCAATATTGCTCGTTCTGTATCTGTTCATGCGTTTTTGCTATTATGATGAATTGTTATGCCACATAGGGTTTCATGCAATTGTGATGGTGAATTCTTTCCATAGTTAGATCAAATCTGTTTTGTGTTCAAATAAACTTGTCCAGATTGAGCTGATAGATGCGCCACCTTGCCTTCAAGTTGAGAATCTGTTCTTGTTTATCGTATGGTGTTTTGTGAATAATAAACGTGTTTAGATTGAGCTGATAGATGTGCCACCTTGCCTTCAAGTTGAGAATCTACACTTGTTTATCATCAGATAGTCATCCTTGCTCCATTTCCTCATGCTCTGTTTTTCTTGAGGAAACTGGATAGATTTTAAGTGATTAGCATAGTTGTAGTTAGTAGTCTGCGAAACCAGAAAATACTCAGCTGCAATGTATATAGTTTTCGAGAAAGCCTTGTACCTCTACAGCTGAAACAAAAAGACAGGATTTAGTTTAGTATACTTTCCTTTTCAAAGCATTTTTGTCAACCACAACGAGGGAGCTTCCCCTCCTAATTTGAAGAGCACTCATTGCGTAGTGTGCATAGCTGTCCATACCAACTCTTACTCCAGAGGTGCTAGTTGTTGTGATGTTCCCATCACAGAGAGATAAGTATACATTAAAAATTGAATTTATTATTTCCAAATAATGTTTTCTTTATTTATATAAATATGATGATCATAATATAATGATTTTTATATACATATGTCTCGTATTAATATATATATATATTTAATCAATATACAAAAATCATTACATTAGAATTGATATATCAAAATTAATACATTAAGTAAATCATTGTATTCAAATCCATATATTAGAATTAATATATTAACATCATTGGATTATATATATTATAATTAACATCTAAAATATGGAAAAGTCATACCGTTTCAGGAAGAGAAGACGCGTCTGGCGCTAGGGAAGAAACACGACTCCAACATACTTCTAAATGGGAATTCGTGAGAAGCTGGAGAGACACAGAGGGAGTTAGAGAGAAGCGCTGCAATATTTGATCTGACAATCTGAAGAACATCGGATCTAAAGAAAGCATTACGGGGTCGTGATTGAAGAACACGGGATACAATTCTGTAAGTCTAAAGAGGGCGTCGCTTACACTAAGGAGATCATATTCTGTCGTGATATTAAGTTTGTGTGGCTACGTCCAAGTTAAGAAGGGAGTTCCGCACTAAGCAAACCGTAGCATCCGAGTTCATTCTCCTATACGTCAGCGACAGAGAAGTAAAGAAAGGCTCTAGTATCTACGGGCATCATATCATCTACTTCTTTGGAGTCCAATTCCTTTCTTGTAAATCAAAGTGATCTCAAGTATCAGTTCCCATAATCTCAGATTGATTGCCACAGAAACATTAAATAATTTCATCTTTGTTAGTATTGCGAACTATACTTTAAAATCTGCATTCCAATATAGATCGGCCTCTTGCACCAGTTATTTGAACTAAGAGTAGAATATAATATACACTCGCATATATTTGGAATTGATTAATTCACTGACTTTCCCCATTCAAGTAAGATTTTCCTATCAGCCTGAGTTGTGAGCAAAAGGTTCATAATTGGGGATTATCACAGTGGTATCAGAGCATAATCCTGCCATCCTGTGGAAGAAAATTAATCAAGAAGCAAGGAATAACGATCTAATCGTGGAGTCTGAACAAGACACTCCCGGACGGGCAAGCTCAATCATGGGAGCAAATATACATGTCTTTCTATGCCGAGTGCAGAGTCAACAGAATTATAATAGAACTGACCAGTATATCCTGTAAATAGTAAATACCGATAGCACAAAACAAGTAGAGTAGAATGGATGCGCATCCAACCATGGGCATTACAATTATGAAGGAATGAATCGATGCACATATTGCTTGTTTCAGTCGGGAGTTTGGGGTGTTCCTTCATACATAGAGGAAGTGAATCGAAATAGTGATTTCCTGTGAAGGAGTCGGGCTTATAGTCAGGAGACAAGAGTCATCAACTTTAAGTTACAAGAGAGATTGGAATTGTATAATTTTTGGGAGCTGTTCAAATACTATGCTTTCAATTAATTGAGAGTTGGGAGATGGGAATATCAAATTTGCCAGTAGTTGCCCTTAAGAGAAAATGGTGGAATGTTTTTGGAGTCAGCACAGTAGAATGAAATTGAATTGAATCGATAATTCTCAAATCAAGAATCAAATAATTCCAGGATCATCGAAGGCGCTGAAGCTTATTATCATGCGGGAATATTGGAAGACCAAGCGCTACACATAAACGGTCAAAATAAATCATTTTGCTTGTTAAGTGATTGTTGGGTTTTCATTTGTACAAAGATACAACGTAAGAAATCCGTGACATCATTTGGAGCTACGTGTGAAGAAGGGACGGAAAGCTTAAGAAGTCAAGGGATTATAAGGCGGACGTCTTTCTTGCTAGCCGCCCAAGGCGGTGGAATTGTCTTATTATGAAAGCATTCTTTAATGGGCTGACAAGGGCGACATGGAATGGACTTTGAAAACCACGTGAAGACTGGGGAGGACTTGGAATCCACGTGTTCTCTGGAGCGGTGCATTAGGATGAATTAAGTGGCACCGTGACAGGCAATTCCGAAACAAATCATAGGAGGAAATCAATATTATTTATCGGGAGTAGTGTGGCTGTGTGGTGGTCACAAAATATATACAATAGGTGTAAAGGTCCGATAGAAACACAAATTCTCCATGCCGATATTGGATGTAATGGTTACATTTCTTAGTAGCCACCTGTCACCAATCTCATAACCTATTAACTATGGAATAAACAACAAAGGAGTTGTCATTTCTCTTTTGAATAGCTCTGGCAATAGCTAAGGAGCATCATTTTAGGACTCGAGTCGCTAGGACAAGGAGTTAATACTCGAAGAATCCAACCACCCCAATGAGATTGTCGCTGAAGAGCTAAATGTTCCGCTATTGGAAGGCCAGCGCCATACTGGAAGTAGGTGCAATTGATGAACAAGGTAGCATCAGAAACTATAAATAATAAGTATGAACTCCAAAGTCAATGTATATATTTCCCTGTGCAAGCTCTCTGTAATTGACCAAGTGGTACTTTGAGATATTTTTTGTGGTTGAAAATAAGTAATTTGGAAATGGATTTGTTGGTGGAAATGATGAAACATAATTGAGTTATATGTTCAAACATTGTGACAAATTTATATTATATCGGTAACCATGAATACAATCTCCCAAGTTGGTGAATAAAATCTGAGAACAAGCTTACGGGCGGTCTTGGTAAATTGTTTAACAAAATGTCCTAAGAGCTAAAACTATAAAATAAAATAAAATAAGTAAGGCCAAACCAGTCAAGGACATTACGAGAGTAGAGATTAAGGAATCGGGTCATCACCGAGTTCCTAATTAAGTGGAAGGGACTCCCAGAAGATGATGCTACTTGGGAAAAAGAAGAATCAATTAAGACTCTCAAGGATGTAAGTCTGGAACAACAAAACTCAATGGTTCTTGACTAGAACAAGATAGAATATAGATGTAAGTCTTTCAAAACAATTAATAAAACATTTCTTTTTGAGAGCAAGACTTGACAAAATCAGTATAAGGCTAGGACTTGGATAAGACTCCCTAGAGGAGGAATCCCAAAGACCTGGATAAGACTCCCAGAGGAGGAATCCAGAAGGACTTGGATAAGACTCCCTAGAGGAGGAATCCATTAAAAAAATTGGATAAGACTCCCCAGAGGAGGAATCCAGAAGAACTTGGATAAGACTCCCTAGAGGAGGAATCCAAGGAAAAAACAAGAAACTTGGATAAGACTCCCTTGAGGAGGAATCCAAAAGAATTTGGATAAGACTCCTTGGAGGAGGAATCCAAAAGGAATCCCGGATAAGACTCCCCAGAGGAGGAATCCGAAAAACTTGGATAAGACTCCCACGAGGAGGAATCCAAAAGAACTTGGATAAGACTCCCACGAGGAGGAATCCAAGAGAACAAAATTTGGATAAGACTCCCCAGAGGAGGAATCCAAAATGACTCGGATAAGACTCCCACGAGGAGGAATCCAAAAAGCCTGGAAGAGAGCCTAGCGAACAAGATTAAGGAAGGAGAGTTCATGGGATTGCTTGAGGACAAGCAAAATCAAGCGGGGGAGATTTGTGATGTTCCCATCACAGAGAGATAAGTATACATTAAAAATTGAATTTATTATTTCCAAATAATGTTTTCTTTATTTATATAAATATGATGATCATAATATAATGATTTTTATATACATATGTCTCATATATATATATATATATATATTTAATCAATATACAAAAATCATTACATTAGAATTGATATATCAAAATTAATACATTAAGTAAATCATTGTATTCAAATCCATATATTAGAATTAATATATTAACATCATTGGATTAAATATATTATAATTAACATCTAAAATATGGAAAAGTCATACCGTTTCAGGAAGAGAAGACGCGTCTGGCGCTAGGGAAGAAACACGACTCCAACATACTTCTAAATGGGAATTCGTGAGAAGCTGGAGAGGCACGGAGGGAGTTAGAGAGAAGCGCTGCAATATTTCATCCGACAATCTGAAGAACATCGGATCTGAAGAAAGCATTACGGGGTCGCGGTTGAAGAACACGGGATACAATTCCGTAAGTCTGAAGAGGGCGTCGCTTACACTAAGGAGATCATATTCTGCCGTGATATTAAGTTCGCGTGGCTACGTCCAGGTTAAGAGGGAGTTCCGCACTAAGCAAACCGTAGCATCTGAGTTCATTCTCCTATACGTCAGCGACAAAGAAGTAAAGAAAGGCTCTAGTATCTACGGGCATCATATCGTCTACCTCTTTGGAGTCCAATTCCTTTCTTGTAAATCAAAGTGATCTCAAGTATCAGTTCCCATAATTTCAGATTGATTGTCACAGAAACATTAAATAATTTCATCTCTGTTAGTATTGCGAACTATACTTCAAAATCTGCATTCCAATATAGATCGGCCTCTTGCACCCGTTATTTGAACTAAGAGTAGAATATAATATACACTCGCATATATTTGGAATTGATTAATTCACTGATTTTCCCCATTCAAGTAAGATTTTCCTATCAGCCTGAGTTGTGAGCAAAAGATTCATAATTGGGGATTATCACAGTTGTTACGCCAATAGGTACATAAATAAAATTTTCTGATTCATACCTCTTCTCTTGTTCACGCACATCTACATAGTCTTCTTGTTTGCTTACCTCAAGATGCTCCTCCTTTGCATGCTCAACTTCCACACATTCTTCCCTTGGAAGAATTAGATATCTAAGGTGTGACTCACTTTGCTTCTTTGCTTGATCTAGCTGGTTGCAACGTTCCTTGACCTCTTGCAAGCACTGTTTTGCTTGGGCAGCCAATAACTTTGCCTTCCTAGCTTTTTGTAACCACCCATCACACAAAACTTGTGTCTTGTTCACATCTTCCAAGGTCTAATATACAAAATCAGAATGTTTGTGGCATGAATCCACAACACATAATTCATCTTTAACACCCAAATCTTGAGTACCAACATTAGAAGACTCTACGATACTATCATCCTCACGTGAGATGGCTGCTATATTATGATGATGTAAGGAAATATGACTGCTGTTGCAAAAATCAGAATTGTTGTCATATCTTTGTGTCATGCTTTCAACATCTCCAAGTGGCCGATCCATGTTTGCATTCTCTTCCTCTTTGTGATCAACCTGAAAACTCAAACGTGTAATATGTGATTCCTCTTGATCCAAACTCCCATATGGCAGAAGTGAGCTTGTGAACGTAGTCTCATCTTCTTTAGGACTCCCACATGATGACGAATTTTTTCTTTCCCCATAATCACTTGTAGGCTGTAAATCACAAATAAGTGACTCTTCTTTTGTGATTGATTTTTCTACTTCAAGTTTCTTCACCTCTTTATCTAGTCATTGGTGGTTAGGCTCTCGAAATCCTTTGCATGAAAAGCATAGATTTTGTTTTCTCATTTGGTTCTTGCTCATTTTAGGAGGTCCTGTAACCTCATCATTGAGATTAAATATAGAACCGTCATCATTTTCTAATTTAAGGGTTCCATCACACCTGCTCACACTATGCCCACCAATAGGCACTAAACCGTGGGGTGTATCATACTGAAAACTCATCTTGTTGTCTATTCAACATCTTTCCCATGACTGAATTTTGCACCTTTAAATGAAGTTTTTTCCTTAAACATCCTCCTAATAAAATTTATCAAACCAATCTTTCCAAGACTCAAGGTAACAACACAGTTTAAATATCTATTAGAAGAGTATTGTGTTTTAAAATCAACTAGCATGCTGTGGTAGTCCTTCAAGAGTTGATTGGCTTCCTGTTCATAACCTTCCCTGTACTGTTCTTTGTCCTCTATACTGGTAAAATTATGTGCATTAGTGTTTGCTTTCCTTCCCTTCACAAACAGAGAGTCTAATTTTTCCAGATGTTGTATAAAGTCCTAAAGACCTCCATCAAATCTGCCATGAGTTCTTGCATAGACTTGTTGACGTAGTTTTTGCGACTACACCAACACAGAATAAAGTCGCCAACGGCTACTCTATCCTCTCTTGAACAGAGTTTCATGCATGCTAAGATTGTGAGATAGATCATACATTTAACTCCAAGGTTCCTTCAGTGTGAATAGTCTCAGTTGGCTTGATGTGATTTTGCTGGTATTTCAAGGGGACTTACACAATTGTTTGACAGTAGACAGCAGACAGCGGACTAAGGGCTTCGTGTAATTCAAATGATTTGGCAAGTGAGCACAAGTTTCCTAATCCTAACCAAAAATGAACTGAAATTAAAATGAGTGTAGGGCCTAAGAAGTTTATGTTCTACTCTAAGGCGTGGGACATGGCGATCAATTCTTACAGACTTCAACCGGGCCTTGCTTTGCCTCACTTCGGACAGCTTCCACAAAACCGGTGCAATCTCCAGAGGAGTGGCGAAAGGTGTTCAAATTATAACTCGAAATGCAAGTACCATCAAGACGATGCATACAAACACGCGAATCACAATCAAAGTTAAGTTTGAGAAGTAAATCCAGTTGACCACGTAGGGTGAACCCACCGTCAGGAAGCCCGCTAGTGGTATGGATGAGCGAAGTCTTATTCAAATCGAGCACCACATTCCACAATTACTAAGTACTTGCATGAAATGAAATATACTTTACTTTAAGCTACTTCAAGATGCTACATGAATTGGAAGGACAAAGAAGCCTCAACAACTACTCATAACAAAGAAGAAATCACCATCAATGAAAGTTCTTTTATTATGAAAGCATTCATGACTTCTTCTTACAAAGTATTCAAAGGGAAGACTTTCCTTCCTTTTCAATCTAAACTATACTATCAACTATTCTACTTTCTACTCTATCAATTTCTCTCTACTCCTTCTCTGCTATCTTAACTCTGATCTAATTCTAATGAGGTACAAATGAGGGGGGATGCCCCTTTTATAGCTGGCCAAGTCCAACGGACGGCTCAGATTACAATCGGCTAAATGGCCCAGATTGTGCCACCTCAGCCCTAAACAAGATTCACCCTAAAAACCGCCACCAAGAGGGGTGGGGTAATAAATGAGCCATTAATGTCCATCATCCTTTTAGAAGATTCCAGCTTTGAAACGCGTTCACACTGTTCTTGATCTTCTTCTTGACGTTGTTCTTCAACTTTGCTCGAGCTTCCATTCTTTTCTCCATCACTTGAGTTATACTAAGTCTCAACACTTAGCCATTTTTCGCAACTTTTTTTCCTTCGAGGTTGAAATGTCATCTTGGATCACTTAAATCATCAACGCTTGGTCTCGACGTTCCTCCTGCAAAACAAGCAAGGAGAACAGTATTAGAACTATAAACTCAACCTATTTACCAGGATTTTCATGTTTTAACTTCCAAGGGTTCATCTTTCACTAGCCAACTTTGCGTTCAAATTCTTCATACCTTAGCCAAATTTCCAACCCATCTTGTATTTTTGCCTGGCGCACTTCACTCTGATATTTCATCCAACTCAGACTCGAGAAGAAATCCTTTCATCAGGAATTTGATCAAAAATTATCTAGGCACTCAATTTCAGATTCATCCGCCAAGGCATTCTATCTTCACAAACATTTCCTTCCTTGCCTTAGAAAATTTCTCAAATTTTCCTTAAGAAATTCATCAACCTGGTGTCCATCAAAAAATCTCTATCCTGAAGGCTTCGGCGAACTACAGAAGACACTAAAATCCATTCCTTGTCAAAGATCTTCAATACCCAGAAGAAAATTTCCTTCAGAACTTGTCAAATTCATGGGTATACAACGAATGGGTTCATTTAATTTTCTTGAATTTTGAACCTTGGAAAAATAATTTTTTACAAATTTAATCCACTTCTTCATCTCTGCGAGTATCTTCTTGTTCTAACTTGAAAATTTTTTATCAACCCTATGCAGCTGGCATTATCTGACTTCTCCACCGGCAATCTCGCTTGTGCCTCAATAAAATTCCACCACTTCATTAGACTTAGGCGTTTTTCCTAAGGAAGAACATTTTGTGCCTTAGAAAATTTTAAATCACTTAGCATTTTGAAAAATTTTCCCTTAGAAAATTCTTTAATTTCACCTTCAATCATCTTCCTGTGGTGAGAAAATTTTATTGTTTCGACTCACTCAGAAAAATTTTCTTCTTGAATGCCTTAGGCGCATTTTATATTCTATGAGGGACATTTTCATTTTAAAATTCCCACGCCTAGCACATTTTACTTCATGTTATGGACTTTGGGCGCAATTCATGTGTCATTAAGAATATTAGCCACGCCTTGGTAACTTTCCTCTACCAACTTTACTTTGTTCAACGCCTTAACTCCTTGTCTTCACTTGCCTCACCTTGGGCGCATTTCCCATAGATAGAAGAATTTTACACTTTCAATGCCTTCACTTTACTTTCAATGATTTGGGTGCATTTAGATATCAAGGTAGACTTAAGTCTTGTCCAAGAATCTTTTCATTTGTCCTCATCTTGCATGGATACTTTTGTCTTTTTCCTCCTTTGCATGAATACCTACTTTGCATGTTTTGCATGTATACCTACTTTGCATGGGCGCATTTGGGTTAGGCAAGAGGATGAACTTATGCCTTAGAATATTTTCCTGACATGCAATTACCTTCTTTGACTTGGGCGCATTCGGGTTAGGCAAGAGGAGGATGTTTTCAACACTTAGAATTTTTTTTTTATTCTCTTAGCAAGGTGGGCGCATATGGAGGGCGGAGCAGGACAAATGCCTTGCCTTAGAAATTTTTCTTGATGCCTCCTATAGCTGGGCGCATTTTAGCATGTGAGGTGGATGAGGAAATTTCTTACTTGGAAAATTTTCTAGCATTTTGCTTGAAGTGGGCGCATTTTAGCTAGGCAGGTGGATATTACCAACACTTGAAGATTTTCCTGGCTTCTAGTTGAGATGGGCGCATTTTCCTGGTGGTGAAGGATGAACACAACACTTAGCCATTTTTCTTTCCTTCTGCCAGAATTTCCATGTCCTGCTATTTATAGTAAGTCCTCTGATTTCTACACTTCTGAAGCTCAGAATGATCTGAAATTTTGAACACTGGATCCTCAAGCCCATTTCTGAAGGTGATCTGCTATTTATAGAAACTGCTTGTTCCTGAGACCTCCACAACTTCGTTTGATTTGAAATTCGAATGACGTGCTCCTCACCTTGTGACCTGCCTGTTGGCATCGGTGCATGCTACTGATTTGCTATTTTTAGCCAGTTTCTGAAATGACTTACTATAAATAGTAAGTGCTCTGTTTGCCCTCAAATTTTATCAGCAGATAGCTTAGAAGATGCTGATCGCAGTGGTATACACTGGTTTTCGAAAATTTTGACTTTTTACCCCTCTTTTTGGGTCCCGAAGATAGAAACCCTAATTTGTTCTGCATGCATATCAAATGACCTATGTTTGTCTTCGCTTTTGTTGCATTGCGATCAACTCGTGATTTTGAAGTGCTGGGAGGTGGCTGCCGAGATGCATCTGCTAAAAATAGTAAGTTCCTAAATAAGTGACCATCTCCGTTTGCATGTCACATCACTGCGAAGCTCTTGAAAAACCTAGAAGGAATCCTCAGACATGCATTAAAAAACTCTGCATATAGGCCCTAAAAATAGCCTCAGAAGATTGAATTTTGAAAGTTGTTATCTCACTTTGCATGTTACAACATCGCGAAGGTCTCTGAAAACCCAAAAGGAAACCTCAAACATGCATTGAAAAACTCCTCATATAAACCCTTAAATTTGCTCCATAAGCTGAACTGCTAAAAATAGTAAGTGGTCGGTTTCAGCTCAAACTTTGCACACGAGTAGCTTGATGTGTTCTGGATGCAGTGTGACTGACGGAATTTCAAGGATGCTGACGGAATACCTGGAATTGCACACTTACTAAAAATAGTAAGTAGTCAGAATTTGATGAAACTTCAGTGGAAACTTGCTGAAAACACACTGACAGTAATGTTAGCCTCAGATTTCAATTCATTCACTTCGTTTGACCTCAAATTGGCAAGGAAGTTCAAAACCCTAATTTTCAGACTTGGCCAAATTTCACGTTTTAGGCTCACAGACGGGCACATCCTGGAAAGGCAGATATCAGAAAAGAGACAGACAGACAGAGAGAGAGACAAAAACCAAAGCCAAAAGACCAGAATGGAGCAAAAATTAGGGGTCCCCATCTTGAATGGGGCGATGTGTGAAAAGGTCACAACAAGACTTCATTTTTACCAAACCACCAATCAACTGCAACTGAGATCAGGTACCCAATAGTCTGGCCAGATTTTAAGCTCTGAATATTTCTAATTCACCCAACAGGATGGTAGGAAAACTGCTTTGATACCACTGAAATATCCCACCCCAATCTAAGATATTTGTTAGCTAAAAACTGCCTATGTGTTTGCTTGTGATTTTATAGTTTTTGATTTGTTTTGAGTTTTTGATGAAGAGTTTGACAAGAATTGCAACATAAAATATATAAACATTGTTGGCGTAACAACTAGCACCTCTGGAGTAAGAGTTGGTACGGATAGCTATGCACACTACGCAATGAGTGCTCTTCAAATTAGGAGGGGAAGCTCCCTCGTTGTGCTTGACAAAAATACTTGCAAAGGAAAAAAAACTAAACTAAATCCTGTCTTTTTGTTTCAGCTGTAGAGGTACAAGGCTTTCTTGAAAACTATATACGTTGCAGCTGAGTATTTTCTGGTTTTGCAGACTACTAACTACAACTATGCCAATTAATTAAAATCTATCCAATTTCCTCAAGAAAACAGAGCATGAGAAAACGGAGCAAGGGTTTGACTATCAGACGATAAATGAGTATAGATTCTCAACTTGAAGGCAAGGTGGCACATCTATCAGCTCAATCTAAACACGTTTATTGGTAACAACATCACACGATAAACTGAATACGGATTCTCAACTTGAAGGCAAGGTGGCACAACTATCAGCTCAATCCGAACAAGTTTATTGTTAACAACAACACATGATAACCAAGCGCAAATTCTCTACTTGAAGGCAAGGTGGCACAACTATCATCTCAATCTGAACAAGCTTATTGAACACAAAACAGATTTTATCTAACTAAGGAAAGAATTCACCATTATAATTGCATGAAACCCTATGTGGCATAACAATTCACTATAACAGCAAAAACGCATGAACAGATACAAAAAGAGCAATATTGAGGGCAAGGTAGGCACAGCATATATTTCTCTCTCGTGCAAAAGTTATGTACAAATGAGCAAAGCTCTTATTTATAGACATCGAAAGGTGTAGGGAACCCTAAAATCACCTTGAGTCAAATCCATACCTTGCAATGCATGCAAGATTTATTGCTAAGCCCTAATAAAAAACTATACAGTTAATCGAAAACTACCATCGCTAACCAAAACATCTAATCTAAAAATGGACAATTGTGCAAGCATGCACGCCCTTATTGAAAGCGAAGTTAACTAGAAGACTATCATCGTTAACGAAAACCCTAAATGAAACTCCAAGTGTGTAAAGCTAATCTCAGAATAGATATGCATGAGATGAGACAATGAGTTAACTTGAGAAGATAACGCCAAGTTTAACTCCTGTGTGTAATGTCTATCCTGAGAGGTGGGAACTGAAGTTTACTGGTCCGTGATCTCGAGCAATCAATCCCTCAACGAGATCGTTAACTGAATCACTATCTGGAGCTTGAGACTCTGTCGAAGAATGCTATGCTCGCGTAGCATGTCCTCACCAGCTGTGATCTGAGACTAAAGTTCACCTCTGCTCCTTGTTGCCTCATCGAACAATGCTGACATGACTGTAAGCTGAGTAACCTTACAGCCAACGGTCTCCCCATTGAAAATGGTATGAATGAGTGCCTGAAGCTCTGACTGAACATTGGTAAGCTCAACGTAGGCACCACCCTCAATCTGATATCAGCACGGTAAGCGAGAAACCAAAGTTCTCACCGACCGGAGTGCACTAGTAACGTGCTCTCTACTCTCAGCCAACTTCTGACGCCAAAGTCTCTTCTATCTTTGCCTTGAAAACCAACTGTGTTTTCCAAGAGTAGATAGCTTCTCTATCCTCTGCATCTGTGACAGCATCATATGCCACACTCAGGTGAGCAATCATAATCTCATCCCGGGGTTTATTAATCGCCATATCTCGCTCCTCATCCTGGAGACAAATATGAAGCTCTCGTGCATTATACTGCAACTGATATAACTCTGTGAGCATAGCACGGCCTCTAGCAACAAACTCCTCCTCCCACTCATCCAAAGGCTTGCCGTATGCAACTAAGTGATTAAGTTGACTTTGCTCTGTGTAATGTCCCCTTCTAGTTGACATTGACATATCAGCAGGATTAGCCTATTAACGGCTCTCGTAGGCAAATGAGGCATGGTGAGAGAGTCATCTGGCGTACCATTTGGTGATTACTTGGCTCAATATTTGTTGGAGTAAGGTTTTCCATCATATATCATTATTATTTCTATTTATGGAAACCTTATTTTATAATTTGATGTTGAGATGCACTTTATTAATAATATAATATTTTAATATTTTATAAAGTGCAAAAATTAAAATATTGGAATCTTCTAGAAGTCAAAAAGATAATATTATTTTATTGAGGCCGACCACCAGAGGAAAAATGCATAAATAGACCTTGAGGTCTCACTATTGGGCAGGCAGATTTGATGTTGATGATTGATGATTTCTTCTTGAGTATTTGTGGAGCGAAGTGGTCTGTAGATAATCAATTTGTCTTTGGGAATGAAAACTCCCATTGATAGCATAACTGAGGGAGTGAAATATCTCTTGAAGGGTTCCATTATTGGAGGAAGGTATCTCAGCCTTCCTATTTGTGCTAGATTGGAGAAGAAATACAAAGAATACAAGGGTTTGATGCATATCCATTTGCAGATTATAAGGCATTGAAGATTCATTGTGGAATATTTTTATTTGTTGGCTGCTATAGTAACGCTACAGTACCCATGCTATAGTGTCATGTACAGTGATTTGCTACAATGTCATGCTATAGTAGTCGCTACAGTGCCCCGCTACAGTACTTTGGTCAAATTTGGTGATAGAGATTACAAACCAGCTTGTTGGGCATTGTCAGCTGTAAGAGCTCCTTACCATTGTAGAAAAGGGATGTTTGCATTGTTATTTTCATGATATTTAGCTGCTTACTATAAGGCATTGCTGTAGGTGATAGTTGATATCAGATTTAACCATCTTGATCATATGTATTAAAGCCAAGAATCTTGGCCATTCTATGAAGCATTATAATGATCTGCAATTTAAAAAGAGAAAGAATAAGTAGATGTCTCATTGTATGAGTTCTGATCATTGTAGGAGGATGCATGATAATTGTATGACAAAATGCTAAGGGCTGTAGATGCAATATTTTCACTTAGTTCTTTTATGAATGCATTCAAAGTTTCAAATAAGCATTATAATTTCAATTAGAGGTTGGGATAGTAGTAGTAGAAGATAGTAATATTCACAAATGCCTTTGTCATTCAATCTTGCGAACTGAAACAACATACCAGCTACAATACACTTTGCATACAAAGTGTTTGACACAATTACAAGCTAGCCAAATGCAAGAATAAAGGATAGATTGGGTAGGGTTTGTTCATGATTGCTTAGTACCAGCATTAGAGCATTAGAATGCACACATTTGGAGCACATTTGAAATCCTTTTCAAGCAAAAATAACACACTGAAATTCTATACCAGCAAGGTTAGACTTTGCATTTGAGTTGTTTAACAATATTCCTTGGGCAAGACATCAAAAAAATTGATATAAAATTGGGCAAGGGATATTACATCACCGAGGCTCATGATCATGTGGAGTGTAGCGATGTGATATCTGCCCATGTACAAGGCTAGAAATATACTAACGGTTGTCTGATTTCAGCCCTTGAGGGCCGCCTTTATCTTCTTCCATCCCTTCTCAAGATTCCCATCCCCGGCACCGCCTCAGAGCAACTCTGCAGAGATCAACCCGGTCTAGCGCAGGCACGTAATTAAGGTTGATCATGGACATCTCAAAATCCTAGATTCCAACTCAGCCAAGTTCTTCCCCTGTTGAGGTACAGCAGTCTCAACGACAATCTCCATTTCAGTGTTCCTCTCCACGTGGACCATGTTCTTGACCCTCTTGTCTGGCGCATCCTGATAAACCTCATCAAAATCGGAATGATTAAGAACATAGGATGGCTGCCTCCTCTTCCTTCCAAGCTGAGCTTCAATCCAAGATTGATCTCGGCTAATACTACTAGAAGGGTCTATACTAGCAACAGGAGGCTGCAATGAAAGTGAATGTGTAGAGGACCCACTGCGAGGTGGAGAGTCTAAATCCAATTCAATGTGAATTGGGACTGGCGACTGCTCTAGAACTGGTGTAGGAACTCGAGGATGAACCTTAGGCATTGGCGGACTCTGAACTGGTCTCTGAACTATCTCTGGACAAGCTGTCTTACTGTGCCCTGTAAAATAGGGTGTCTTTGCCTTTAATTGTTTGGCACTTGACCTTTCTTAGGAGTGGTTATCTTTCTTCTCACAGTCTTTGACGAGGAAGTGCATGGGCGATTCTACTCACTACTCATGCTCACCGTGGCACACTTTACCTCCTCGGTCTTCTTGCCGCCGAGGTGCTACATCACGAAACAATCTCATTTTGACCTCTCCTTGACCGTTGTGTATTCCTTTACGATCAATCAATCACAGCAACGGTTGCGATCAACCGTTTCCTCCAAAACCGAGGAAGAACCTCCTGTTTATCGGAGCAAACCTCCGCATCTTCTCCGACAAGAAATAGAAACTGTGAGAGAGATGTTGCCAGTAACCATACCTCATGAATCAAGTCATCTCACAGCACTTGCCCAAAGAATCCCATAGAAGGTCACAAATATACCTCTAGTACAGTTACAGTAAATCTAAAAGATCGCAGGCACGTGCTTCATCGCATACTTAAGATGACATTTCTCAAGCTCTGCCCCTGCACTTTGCATCAATCGTCACCTGCACCAATACATTCCAAACTAAAAGGAAATTGATAGATGGTCTGTTTGCTGGCCAGAAAAGACGTACGAACATCATGCATCCGCCCTGTTCCCAGATTGTCTTATCCGAAGGATGTGCTGCGTGGGCGAGCTAGGATTTCAGAACCGCATAATTTACGTAGGCATGTTGGGAACCACAAACCAATCTGCCTATCCATCCCACCAGCGCCCTAGCAATTGCCGAGATACGAACGTGCAACTCCCTGTCCAAATTTCTCATTGTATAAGTCAAGAAAGCCTCGTGAACACGCTTGAAATGACGTTCAATCTTAGTGAACTCAAGCTGATCGTAATAGTGATAGACTTTCTTAACACCGAGAATTCTAATGATAAGCCTAGGTCCGGAATCAATCTTGGCTGCTTTTATCATACACAAGATAATGAATACATGAAACCTATGAGCAACTAGAAAACCCAAGGATCTCACTGTGGAGAATGTCGCTGATGAAGGATGCCCAGTCATAATGCTCCTGCCCAGAAATGATGCGATCAATAATGTAATACATCCAAGGTTGGAAAACATTTGCGTGTGCTTGACCTGAGACACGATTCAAGAGTGTGATTAGAATCGCGTACTCATCCTTATATTCACCACGACCCACATTGTTTGGCAATCTGTTCTTTGCTTGTTTTAACCATCTTTCTGCCATCTTCTTCTGACACTTGTCCACATCAGCATCAAATGCCTGCTCACACTGCTCCATGGAAATAACCAGACTGTTCGGGTGTTGAGGAATGCCAAAACTTCTTTCAATATCCAAAGGTTTGAGACTGCAAATGACTCGTCCGTCAACTGACACTATCTCACGAGTAGTAGGATTGTAATGCTTAATACAAGCCATCACGAATTCAATACAATGGACGGAGATAGGTATGAAGCGCATCTAATAAGCCGTGACCGGCCTCAATATTTTTGAATTAAGCCTGACTAACTGATCTAGAACCGCCTGCAATACTTTGTGAAGATCTCCAAATCCATCCTCGGTAAGCCGTGAGTAAGGACTCACAGCTTTTGTCCCGTGATTCGAGCCGAGTGAATCGTATCTCGTAAAACTACCGTTGACCCCGGAACTTGACTATGTTTTGACAAGATTTCTGGAGAGCTAAAAATAGCCTACGAGAGTTAAAAATAGCCTTTCAAAGAGTTATTTTCAGCGAAAAATCTGAGATATGGGTTTTGTCCAGAAAAAGATTCTAAGACAACCTAGAACGTCAGATATGCGAAAATATGACTTCTACTTGACCATGCAAAGACTTTTCAGTTGAGAAAATTAGTAACTCGAGAACGAATGTTCTGAAGTTAAAAATTCCTGAAAAATCAAGCGCACAATTTTAACTCGAGGAAATTATATAGAAATGATCCAGATGTTTGAACTTGTCGAATTTGCCAATTTCAGGAACATGCGAATTGGAATCTAAGAGAAATCTGAGAATCAAGGAGGAAAAAGATGTTTTTTATATGCTCTTCTTCAATGAAAATCGCCCTTGAATTCTTCAAATTGCTGATAAATATGAACTTTTAACCTGCAAAAAGATATGTTAAATAAAATCGCCTTTGAAAATTGATGAGGAATTCGCCTTTGATCTGCAAGAATTCGCCTTTGCTTTGAGAAAAACGAATTTTCCTTTTGAAATTGCACCTTTGTTCTTGAGGAAATACGAACTTGTCTCTTGAGAAATTATAAATTTCTATTGAAGCTTGAGAATTCGCCTTTGTAAGCTGAAGAATTGAATTTGCCTTGAAAAATACGAATTTTCCTTAAGATATAAATCTCCTCTTAAGAAATACGAATTTCTCAAAGCTTGGTAAATATCAAATGAGGGCGCCATGTTTAAATAAGAGGAAATTCGCACCAACTTGTGAACAGCAGGATTTCAAAACCCTAACTAAAATAGATGCCTTCTAATTGGACCCTTCTCAATTTCACTGCCACTGACTTGAAGTCCGAAAATAAATAACAATAAATTAATATTCATCATGCAATTTGAAAACTTAACATAAAGAAGGCGCCAACTTCAGAAAATCGCCATTTAATGCTAAATATGCATAATAAATATTAAATATTATTCAACTTCAGTTGACAAACCAGATGAAGCTTTAGGCTTCACCGTTGGACTTCACCGACTCCGAAAAGTCATCATTCGAGCTTATAGGCGTCCATTTGCTCAAGATTTTACACTTTTTATTAACTTCCTACTTTGTAGCTGAGTACAAAGTTACGACTGGCCATCTTCGACACTGAATCCTGAGTGACCGGATGATGCTGAGATTGAACCGAGATATCCATCGCGAAACCTGCTGAGCAAGGAAGAAATGTCTGCTGGGAGTCAACACTGCAAAATCCATCGTTTGACACCTCAAAAAATTAGGCGCCCTTGATTAAATTCATTTACAGGTACCAGACTTAACCATTTTCCTAAACTGCCATCTGACACTTCAAACAGCTGCTGACGGCGAACGGTGAACCCTGCTGACAGGAAACCAAGCTCATTGCATGACTGGAGACATTCTGCATCCAACGGATATACGCACGACATCTGGAAATTGCATTAAGGGCCTCAAAAGTAAAAGCGCCCCTGGCCTTCAGTTTCACTGGCAGCGTTTTGACGAAAGTTGAACTTTCATCCAAGTACCCTACTTTGTCCTTCGATATTGAGAGCTGAGATGATCCGATTTGAGCCACGTTTGTTTTAACAGACAGCCAGAAGGATTGAGAAGTCTCTAGAGGTAACGAAGCAAGAAAACTACTTCTAAGACCTCAAATAGAAGGGCACCCATCCCAAGATGGAATAAATGACCAACACTTAACCATTTTGCGAGTTATCTTCATTTTTCAACACTTCGCCAAAGACCTCGCACGTACGGACGACTGCCAAATCCTGGAAGCTGATGGCTGGGGTCGTTGGATAGATAAAGTAATTACGCTTGAATCCCGTGAAGACTTCGAAAGCGAACAACTTCATCTGATAGGCCTAAAGGCTAGGCGCCTTTGGCCTACAGAAATACAATGAAAACCTTATGCCAGTCCGCCCGTGAAATTACGTGCTTCGTAGAAACTCTGCCACGATCACCCGGAATGTCAGATTGATAGGCAATTTGGTGCGTTGCGGAGCTGGACTAGAGTAGTATTGATGTCAAGAAGACTTCGTCTGCAAATTGGACCATCTTAGGAGTCATTTTAACTAGCGCCCCTGAGCTATAGTTGCACTGGAAATGCAATGAAGAAGCTGAAAGACATGAAAACCCTATTATAAGCTCATCTTCAGATGTCGGCTATCGGAGCTCTAGGACTCGGATAACTGCGCTTGATAGTTAGTTGGAGGAGCAGACTAGTCGTGAAGAAATTGACTGCACCAATCATCAGAAAAACCAAAATCCAAACCTCCATCTAGAAGGGCGCCCTCAAGCTACAGGCGCGCTTTTGCTGGAAAAGGACAAGTTTCTGTCATGTGAAACTTTAGAATCTTCAACTTCTGTCGTCAGTTGCCGGAGTTACGGGTCTCAGAAAGCTTCGCTGGATAGCTCGTCAGATAACCAGACCAATTATGAAGAGATTAACTGTATTTATGAGTACTTTCAACAAGATCTTGACCTTCAAACAGAAGGGCGCCCCTGGGCTACAGTTGCGCTTTCTTGCTTTGTTCTGAGAAATCCTCATAATTTAATCACTAAAAACTCCGTCTTGACCACTGAAATGATCATGTGCAACGTGAAATGCTGTCGCGAAACGCTCCTCTATCATGAAATGCTCTGTTCTGAGTCTCAGCATTAGGTTCTGTTCAATGAAACTGCCTTTGATTGAAAAACTACTGACAAAACTCCATGCTTGATATTGCCCAAAAACTGTACTTGACATCATTTTAGCAAGGTTAATACTCTTTAAACAAAATGCCTTGATGAAGCAAAAATTTTGGTTTTGGGTACAACAAACATACAGTTGCAAAATAGACAAACTATTGAAGCAAATGCAATATACTTCCAATTTAGATTTATCATTGCATTTCATTTACAAGAAACTCGTACCCGGAGAGCCAAGCAATACAAACTGATATTCTGGAAATATTCTAACAGCAACCTGGAAACCCCTTTGTTTAGACACCTAGCACAAAATAATGGATTCTCCACCTTAATATTGCTGCTGATTGCAAGCAATGATCTAGCTGCCCCCAAAAAAGGTCAAATGATGCTCAAATCCAAGGCGTTTCAGCCTAGAATTCCCACGCCTTACCCTTGATACTGTACGGCCCAACAAATGAAGACTTGTACGGCCCAGCAATGCTGATTGGTACGGCCCAGCAATGATGCAACAGCAATAAATGATATCAACAATCAAACCCCAATGTAAACTTCTGATTTGCTCAACCAATCTTATGAACTTTCTCTGTAAATCAACTCCATTAAGCACATTTGTGACCTCTGCTGTGAAGCCACCTGTAGATGCAAACTTTGGGCACTTTTTAGTCATTAAATATAATTAAATTTTATTTTTTTTGTTGCCTTATAATATCTCTTCATGTGGGCGCCCATAGCAATGACTAAATGATTTGACTTTATGTTATTAAATAAGTCTTTAATAGAAAGTCAATAAAGTCATTAAATGATATCCACTTTTATAATTAATTATTATTAGTCACTTTAATAATAATTAAAATATCATAACTCCATAAATAATCACCATTAATTAATTTTGTTAATGCCAAAAGGTAGTCCACTGATTCCTCTGCTCACCACGGTGCCTTACTATAAATAGTAAGACTTGACCCAACATTTGAGTGACTAAAAATAGTAAGTATGCATAAACAGAGCCCAAAACACCTCCAAAAGGCAAACCCTGAATAACACCAACTCCTGGAGGAGAAAACACCATAAACTGCCATCTGAAGAACCGGATAACTCCCTCACAAGGCCCTCTAATCACCATCATTAGCCTACGAGGACCTGATGATAGGCTAATCCACCAAACTCTGACACTGGTTAAAAAGGGGACATTACACAGATCAAACAAACAAAGAATAGGTCTGATTATGAAAGTAGAAACACAAATATAGTGGCTTGACCAACTCAAATCCAACTCTAAATGATGGAGAATGGCAAAGATCACTTAAAATTCTGCCAACCAGCTATTAGGTGCACATTTGAGGGGGGCTAATGATGATAAAACCGCATTCAATAGTAGCTAACACCTAAGGAAGCCATGTCAACAGATAAACAGAAAAATTAATGCAATTAAATGCACTATTTCAATGGCTTGGCCAAGTGAAAGTTCTGAATCTGACCAAAGTGGCAAAGAGAAGAGAAAATCACAACAAGGAGGAAGTACATCAAGCTTAAGTGAATTTTGCAACTCCAAATTGGCTAAACCAGTCTTAAGTTCTGAGAAGGGTGGCAAACTAATTCTAAAATTGTGCCAAGGTTGCAAAGACCAGCAAACTCCAACAAAGAATGAAATCAATTCAAAATAGCATTTAGTAGCCAAGCCAGATCAAAAACTCAACAAAGGTGGCAAGGTCATTATGAAAACAGCAACAATGAATTGGCAAAGAGATGAGAAAATCGTAGGAAGATGAATCAAACTAAGTTTAAGTGTCACACTTTTTATGACAAAGAGGTGGTGAATGGTTGGAAAAAATGTGACAAGCGTGTAAAGTGAAAGAAGAAGAAGAAATCACACTTTTTAGTGGCATTGCCAACACAAAAGCACAACAAACATTTGAAAGGAAAAAAATATAAAATGAATTGTACTTTTTGCCACCCAAAAGTTCTTACAATCAAATTTTTCAACTAGCTTTGTCATGATAAAACTCCTCCAATTGTAGGAAATTCCAAATTCAAGCATTGAGCATTGTTGATGTGAATAGGGTTATTTCCCTAGCTAGTTTGTATATTGGGTCCTTTTTCACACCTTATCACTTAAGTTTACTTAGGGCAATTTTAGGGCATTTTCATTTTATGTCTCATATCATAAGAAAAGACACTTGTCATGATCTTATGTTGTCATTTGTCGCACCTTGGTCATATAACCAGGGGTATCTCATACATTGTATATACATTCTATTTACATTCTTTGATAGGAATATAGTTTATTCTTGTCATGTTGATCTTCTAAGTACTTTGTGTTTTCCATTAGGCCTTTAGATCTTGGGTAGCTATCTCCATAGGCAAATATTACATAGTATCAAAGGGTCATAATCTTATAGTAGTATTAAAGGATTGAATGCCTTTAGTTAGTCTTTTAGATCATGAATACAAATCTTGTATTTTCTTAAAGCATTTTGTACGCTCTTCTCTTGCATCCTTAGATGATCTAGAGAATCAAAAAGGTGTGATAGAAATACCAAACTCTAAGGGAGTTTCTATTGTGGCCTTGTATTGCAAGTGCATTTGGGAGATTGGTGGAGAAAAACTAAGCTAACCATTGCGTCTAGAGTGCAAGAAATTCAAATTTTCCTTTTGTTTTGTCCCAATTGGACCTTGGCCAAATCTACAAGAGTTTGAAGTTGGGAATTATTTGCCAGATCTAAAAGGTAGCCATATTTTTGAAGCATTTTTTTATCAAATCTAACCTTACCATCACGTTTGGGAGGCCCAAAAACCTAAAGATCGACTTTCAATTCATTGATTTTGGATAAAGTTGCTCTCTAAGACAAAAAAAAATTACTTTTAGGCCATACGGCCCACTTTTGCACAATACAATACAATTTTTATTTTTTAAATTATTTCGCAATTTTTTGAAAAAAATTGTGAAACGATTTTTTTTAATCAAAAAAATTATTAAGGGTACAGTTGTGACCTTATCACACATCGCCCCATTGCAAATGGTGACCCTAGTAGTTTTCTTTTTGGGGGCTTTTGCCATTGCGCTTCAGTTTCATTTTGTAGAAACCCCAGTTTCCTCTAACTCTGAAATCTGACTATCTTTTGATTGTTTTGTGTATTTTTGGTTTTTTTATTGTTTCTGAGTTTTTTTGCATGAATGAAGAAGAATGCGATTTTTGCAAGAATTTAATAATAAATTCAAATTAAATGCTACAGTATCAATATTGATAGAAATGCGAGATCTAATGCTGGCTAATCATTTATTGATCCTCTAGATACATTACAATGGAGATCTGATAACATGCAACTAAGGAAAACAATATTATTTAAAAACCTGGTTTTGCTGATTGCAGTCACCAGAGTGATGAAGAAAAGGCACGGCTCCCAATATAATTGCTTTCTCCTCCTGTCAGATGAAGGCAAGTGACCCCTGAAGTGCCTGCGCCTTAAGTAATGAAGTTACAAAGCAAAAAGAGAAGGCGTTTCTCTTTGAAGAAGTACGGCTTTTGGTGATGGTATGGCCCTGCTGTATAAAGGTACGGCTGACAGCAGCAACAGCATTAAAAGAAAAGTACGGCCCTTCTCTGAGTCTCCAGATCTTAAAGAAATATGCGCCTTAATGGAAGAAACTCCTCTAGACAAATTGCTAACCAAAACCCCTGAAGATAAATTAACTCTGAAGCTCTGTGATTACTTCTGAATGAAGAAATCTCTCTGCCTGGCAATAAATCGGATGATATTTCACAACCTCTGAATTGCTTTCACTGGAGATGGCTCATTCCCCAATGCTCTGAGATTGAAACCCTTGGCTTCCGTGCTCTGGTTGAAGACTTAATCAATTTTCAATAAACAATAACATAATGAGCTCGAATTTCAATGAAACCCTTATATCTTCCTCAAAAGTGCGAATTCCTTCAAAAAGGCATCATTAAAATAATTCGAACTTTTCTTTTAATTATTTCAATAGTCTCCGATCAAATTTTTAATTATAAAATATAATTAAAAACGTCCCCTTCCATGATGGGCGACCCCTTCCAATATTTCACTTAAGTTATAATAGAAAAATATTATAACTTTATATTATATGCTCCAAAAATAATTAATATTTAATTAATCAATTAAATATTAATATCTCCCTCGAAATGTGTCCGATTCACGAACCGTCTGAAGCTGGTGACTAAGTGAATGATTCTGCACGTGATCAATCCATACTGCTAAAAATAGCAGGGGTCCCTCGCTGAGTGCCAAATACTGCTAAAATAGCAACTCAAGCAAACAGTGTCTGAAAGAACCCGAAACGAAAGCCAACTGATCAAAAACTGACAACTGAAGCCAAGCCAAGCTCCATCAAGACCCTCTATCCATCCTATCAGCCTACGAGGGTCGCATAATAGGCTAATCATATGCTCTGAGAGATGTCAACTAGAAGGGGACATGACACATTTGATCTCTATTTTGGGAGTTTAGAGTTTGAGTTTTTGAAGGTCACCCGAGCCAAGTAAAGAATTTGAGCCTGAATCAGTGCACAAACATCATCAGAATGCTTAGAAGGCCTGGAGGACGAGAATCGCCTATTGTTTCAGACGAGAATCGCCTATTGTTTCAGTCAATTCTGACACCTCCTACTTTTTGGGGATTTGCACTCTGGCCCCCTATTTTCTAGGGACTTTATTTTTGGCACTTTTATCCTATTTTGGACTTCCTATTTTTTAGGGATTTATTTTTGGAAAGTTGCTATTTTTGGAAAGTTTCTATTTTGGGAAGGTTTCTATTCTTGGAAAGTGCCCGGGTCATGGTCTCAACGTTGTCATCTTCAGAAGACCCCCGAAGTGGAAATAATTGAGAAATTTTGAAAGAACCAGAAGAAAGCCAAAAAATCACCTAAGTATTGGTCATGGCATGAGCTTATGCCAAGTCCGCTGTAATGTCCCCTTTTCAAGCCTGACATTTTCAGTGACCGTTAGCCTTTCCTTGGGAACCCGGAGGCTAGTCGGAAGTTAAAATTAGGGTTTCCTAATTTTGAGGAGGTCATTGCTCGGAGATGATAGTTTTAATGGCGGATTCCTTCTGGGTTTTCAGAGGGCTTCGCAGTGATATGCTCGTCTCAGCATTCAGAGTACTTTTTGGAATTTACTATTTTTAGTAAATTCTATTTTTGGCAGTTTCCAGATGAGCTCAGGTTGGTTGACTTCCGGTTTCAGATTGATCAGTTGACTTCATCAGTATTGGCTTCAGGGCATTTTCAGAGAAATGAGTTAAGTCATTTAAATTAAAAAGTCACGTTAAAATGTTATATTTTAATGTTGACCCTTGGCTTAGACTTAATGACTTAATGTTGTTTTAAAAAGGTGGTCATTGAGGGTGGCGCCCTCATTAAAAGAATATTTTAATATTCCCTAAGTCAAAGCAAGATTATGATAGGCGCATATTTCAAAGTTGAATATTTAAATGAAATATCAAATCAAGAGCTTGAAGGCAAAAGTACGCCCATCATTGAGGAGAGGGGATTTTGACCTAAAATCAGATTCTAGGGTTTCGTGAAGTCAAGCGAAGATTATAAAAAGGAGTCTTGTGCATCATTTTGGTTATCTTGGAAAATACACCGTTATGCTGCCGGATTGATTCTGGATTGCTTCGAGGGATGAAGACCTCCTAGTTTGGGCATCTCTTCTCGTTTGTAAGACAACGACTAGTGATGATTATTAGTCTATTTGTGAGTGCATCTTAGCTATTTCATTTGTGTTCAGTTTTGCATTGTAAAATCTGTTTTGAGTATTTTAGTGTTGCAGCTTTAGCTTCTTTTCATACAGCAGATTGCATGTTTTGCTCATATCTCAAAAAAGACAAAAAATATCATTCTGGGTACTGCATCATTGGATGAGTTTGTAATAGGCGCCCATATCTTCCAGTTCTTAGATTTTTAGAAAGAGTATTGAATTTTGAAGAGGAAGTCGAATTTCTGTCCTAGGCCGTACCATTGGCATATGCATTGGGATCCGTGTTAATTAAATCTGCAGGGTTTGGTTCAGTTTCAAGTGTCTATCTTGGTCGCCTAGATCTTCTGAGTGTTTTGCATTCTGTGGCATGTCAATCGGATGATTATTGAGCAAGTTGTGAACATTTTTGGGAATTTGTGAACTGCTGATTTATCATTTAAAGTACAGATCTGACAGAAACCAGTGTACAGAAATCTGCATTGCTGTTTTGTGGATTGGACACCGTTAATTCTTAAGGATTGTAATTGATTCTTGGCTGATCGTACTATTTGACAAGCATATGATATCTTGATATTGCAGGCAATCATAATCTTTGTAAACTGGCAGTAGTACTGACCAGTCTTTTAATATTGCTTGTCCTATTTTGTAATAATCATTCCTACTTTCAGTTTTAGAGTAAAATAGTGATAACTCCGCCCTATGGTCGCTACTGTCCACTCTGGATGAGCAAGCACATTCTGGGTGTCGAGTAGTTTCATTTCTCAGCATTTCTCTTTCAGCATTTGCTTTGTATTCACTCCGTCATATGGTCGCCCCTCACTCCGCATTGGATTGGGTAGCACATACTTGACGTTGAGTTCTTTCTGCAAATTAGAATAGAAGACCCTCTGACCAATGCTCACCTTCAGCGGTGCCATTCTGGTTAGAGTTACAGTTTAAGCATTCTCTTTAGATCCTCTGACCAATGCTCGCCATCATCGGCGCCATTCTGGTTAGAGTTGTTTTCTTGCACGTTTCGGTTTATCTTCTAACCTTAACGGGTGCATTGTTGTAATTTGAAAATTGAAAAAACGAAAAAATTTGGCTCGGTATATTTCAGTGGTATCAGAGCCACGTATCCTGCCATCCTGTGAAATCAGCCTTCTATGAGTGACAGAGAACAGAGGTATTTGGGAAGAGTATACAAGAGAGGTACAGTTCAGACACAGTTGCATCAAGCCCCAGAAGGTCACACAGCTTCCGAGGTTTTGAGGGCTAATTGGGAGCCTTCACAAGAAACAGAAATGGGGGATAATGAAAGAAATGAAAGGGTTCTTGGTGGCGGTGAAAGAAGTTCTGGCAACAGAGATGACAGTGGAAAAGGAAGAGAGAGATCTACGAGTCCCGGGAAGGAGTTTGGGAAAAAGATGGATGCCTTGATGGACATGGTATCTCTCATGATGGGGAGAATGGGGCAGAATACTGTTCCACAGAACAACTCAGGCCACAGAGGGGAGCATAGTGCTTCCAACCAGCATGATGAGCATGCAGCCCGGACAGTGTCAAACAACACTTACATCTCTTCCAGACCATTCAAGCCCACTTTTTTAGTTCCTGTAGTCAATCAGCCCGAACCTGAAGAGAATGCTTCATGGGTGGAGCAGTTGAGGGTTGGCCGTACTGAGTATGACTCTCTACCTGTTGACATCAGGATGGATATGTCCTTCAATGATTTCATGGATCATAAGAGGAAGAACAGAGGGCAAGGAAGGAACTTTGATCAAAGAAGACCATCAAATCAAGGAGACTTGTACCAAGCTGTCAACAAAGTTATACTTCCTCATTTTGATGGGAGTGATACAAGTTCAGCCCGAGCTTGGATTCAAAAGCTGGATAATTATCTAGCTCTCAGACCAATGGCGGAAGATGAAGCGATTAAGTTCGCTACGCTACACCTTGATGGGGTGGCGCACGAGTGGTGGTACCATGGCCTCGTCACTCTAGGCCATCGGTCTATCACAACATACGATGAGTTCACCACTAGGCTCATCGAAAGGTTTGAGAAAAAAGATCCTGAGATCCATTTCAGAGAGCTTGCTCAGTTGAGACAGTATGGCACAGTTGAAGCTTACATCGCGGAGTTTCAGAGACTCTCAGTCATGGTGACTGGAATCACAGAAAGGAGATTGGTGATTCTTTTTAGTGAAGGGTTGACAGAACCCCTCAAAGGCTGGATTAAAGCCTTTGATCCTCCAACACTGCAAGAGGCCATGAAAAAGGCAAGAAACATGGAGTGGGCTGCTCCTAAGGCGAAATTTCAGTCAAACTCCCCTTTTCAGAAAAGGGATAAAGGAAAAAGGCCTCAGTATAAAAATAATTTGAGACCTCAGAACAAGGAGTTCAAGAATCGCAATCCCCATGTCACCAGGTTGGATCAAGAAACCCTGAATGAACTCAGAAGAAAAGGGTTGTGTTTTCGGTGTCAGGAAAAATGGTCTCAAGACCATGTTTGCCCTAAAGGGGTCAAGTTCAATCAGATTGAGTACTATTCTGCTGGGGAAAGTAGTTCTGATTTTTCCGACCAGCAATCTGATTTTGAAGGAAATGAAGAAGATAGAGCTCCAGAAGAATCCGGAGATGAGAAGGGAAGTGGTGGAGTTTTAGCTCAACTCTCCAGTTTTCAAAGAAATGAATCTTTTAAGGTTCGTGGGATGGTCAAAGGGCAGCGAATCGTTGCTTTGATCGATACTGGAGCAACTCATAACTTCATTGATGAAGTTGTGGTAGCCAAGAAGGGGCTGCAAACAGAGGAGTTCGAAGGATTCAAGGTCATGGTTGCCGATGGATTTCATATTACTTGCACCAAGAAAATATCTAACATGACCATGCAGTTGGGCAACTACGAAGTCAAGGATGACTTCTATGTAGTTCATATTGGGGATACTGATGCTGTTCTAGGCATTCAATGGCTGCGATCTCTTGGAGAGATCTCTTTGAATCTGCAGACTATGGAGTTGAAGTTCCAATCAGATGGGAAGAAGATAGTTTTGAGAGGCATGTCCAATGGGGGTCCTCGAGTAGTGTCATTCAAAAGAATGGCAAGGCTGATCCGTCACGATCAAGCTGAGTGGGTTGCCGAATGCATGATACTTCCTGCTAGTCCTGTTGAGACTAAGCATGACCAACCTCCTGATATCCAGTCACTACTCACGAAGAAGAGCAAAGTCTTCGCAGATTTGCCTCCTGGACCACCTCCTGAACGGGGTTCAGAACACATCATAGAGCTCAAAGAAGGAGCCAAACCGGTAATCACAACTCCATATCGGTATCCGAAGAGGCAAAAGGATGAGATTGAGAAGAATATTCGGGAACTTTTGGAGATGGGTTTCATACGCCCAAGCAAGAGCCCATTTGCTTCTGCAGTGGTTCTTGTGAAAAAGAAGGATGGTACCATGCGCATGTGCGTGGACTATCGTGCTTTGAACCAAAGCACCATCAAAAACAGATACCCCATTCCCAGAATAGATGAGCTCATTGATGAGCTACATGGGGCTAAGTTCTTTTCGAAGATAGATTTGAGATCGGGTTACCATCAGATCCGAATGAGGGGATCAGATGTGGAAAAAACAGCCTTCAGATGTCACTATGGCCATTTTGAATTCTTAGTCATGCCATTTGGGTTGACTAACGCTCCGGCAACCTTTCAGTCTTGCATGAACCGGGTCTTTCAGAAACAGTTACGAAGGTTTGTGCTGATATTTTTTGATGATATTCTGATCTACAGCAAGACTTGGGAAGATCACCTCAAGCACTTGGAGGAAGTGCTTAGTATCATGGAATCTGAGAGTTTGTTCGCAAAAGCTTCCAAATGTGAATTTGGAATGGTGGAGTTATTATACCTTGGCCACATAATCAGTGCTGAGGGAGTAAAGGTGGATCCGGAGAAGATCAAAGCAGTGGTTGATTGGCCACCACCTGAAAGTTTGACTCAGTTGAAAGGTTTTTTGGGCCTTTGTGGTTTCTATCGGAGGTTTGTTAAGGGGTATTCTCAGAATGCGGCTCCCCTTACTGATCTCACCAAAAAGGGAGCCTTTGTTTGGTCAGAAAAGGCTCAAGTTGTTTTTGACAAATTTAAGAAGATCATGAGCTCGTGCCCAGTTTTGGCTATCCCTGATTTCTCCAAGCCATTCGAGCTGCAGTGTGATGCATCGGGTGAAGGAGTTGGTGCTGTCCTGATGCAAGACAAACACCCTATTGTGTTTGAAAGCCGAAAATTAAGGGGTGTGGAAAGGTCATATTCAATTTATGACAAAGAAATGCTTGCCATTATGCATGCATTAGCCAAGTTCCGACAGTACTTGGTGGGGAACAAATTCGTGGTTAAGACTGACCACAACAGCCTCAAGCATTTTATGCACCAAAAGGATCTAAATGAGAGGCAACAGAAATGGGTGAGTAAGCTGCAAGCTTACGACTTTGACATTGAATATGTCAAAGGGAAAAATAATATTGTGGCCGATGCACTGTCAAGGAGACCTCATCTTAGCTCATTATGTGAGCTTACTGCAGATTGGAGAGACATGTTGCTTGCTGATTATGCAAAAAATCAGTTTGCAACCAGCATCCTGGAAGGTACTTTCCATGATGAAAAGTACCAGGTGGTTGAGGGATTGATTCAGTATAAGGAAAGGATCTTTCTGGTGGCTGATTCTAAGCTTAAGAAGAAGATTCTTTTGAATTTTCATGACATTCCAGTTGCTGGTCACCAAGGTTTTTTCAAGACCTATAGGCAGATCCGAGAAAGGTTTTCTTGGAAAGGTTTGAAGAGGGAGGTTCAACGCTACATTCAGGAATGTCCTGTTTGTCAAGCAAATAAAAATGAGCATACTTTTCCAGCCGGTTTGCTGCAACCACTTCCAATTCCCAATCAAAAATGGGAAAGCATTTCAATGGATTTCATCACTGGGTTGCCCAAGGCCCAAGGGAAGGATTGTATCTATGTGGTAGTTGACAGATTAACCAAGTCTGCTCATTTCTTTGCCATTACCAGCACTTTTTCTGCAGCCCAAGTTGCAGATGTGTTTTTTCGAGAAGTGTTTAGGCTTCATGGGTTGCCCAAGAATATTGTAAGTGATAGGGACAGCAAGTTCCTAAGTACCTTTTGGCAAGAGGTTTTCAGAATGAGTGGTACGGTGCTCACTCCAAGCACGAGTTATCACCCCCAAACTGATGGGCAGACAGAAGTGGTGAACAAGTGGTTGGAAGGCTACTTGAGAAATTATGTGTCAGAACAACAGAAAGCTTGGGTTAAGTGGCTGCATATAGGCGAGTACTGCTACAACTCTACTTTTCATATGTCAATCAAAATGTCTCCTTTCTTGGCACTATATGGGTATGATGCACCTAGTTTTGCAGATTTGGTGTTTGGTGACAGCAAAGCACCATTAGCCAAGGATTTGTTGCAGCATAGTCAAGACATAATGAGATCCTTGAAGGATAATTTGCAGATTGCACAAAATCAGCAGAAGTTGTATGCTGCTCAGAGGCGTGTAGAGCGTTCTTTTGAGGTTGGGGATATGGTCTATCTCCGTTTACAACCTTATAGACAGTCTACTCTCAAGAAGAGTGGAGCTGAGAAGCTCAAACCTCGCTTCTATGGACCATTTAGGGTCATCAGAAAGGTTGGGGCTGTAGCTTATGAATTAGAGCTACCTTCAGATAGCAGAGTGCATAACGTCTTCCACGTGTCTCGCCTCAAGAAGGCACTTGGACACAATGTAGTTGCTTCTTCACAGTTGCCACCGTTGATGAAGAAGGACAGTTGGTTCTAGTTCCCAGGAGATACTTGATGTCAGAGAACGTTCCTTGAGGAATAGAACTATCAGAGAATGTTTGGTAAAGTGGAAGAACCTGCCTATGGAGGATGCAACTTGGGAAAGTGATGAGATATTGCAGCATCCTAGTTTGCGATTGCTTGAGGACAAGCAATCTTGGGGAGGGCGGACTGAATGTCCCTTTTCAAGCCTCATTTAAGGACTGTTAGCCTTTCCTTGGGAACCCGGAGGCTAGTCGGAAGTTAAAATTAGGGTTTCCTAATTTTGAGGAGGTCATTGCTCGGAGATGATAGTTTTAATGGCGGATTCCTTCTGGGTTTTCAGAGGGCTTCGCAGTGATATGCTCGTCTCAGCATTCAGAGTACTTTTTGGAATTTACTATTTTTAGTAAATTCTATTTTTGGCAGTTTCCAGATGAGCTCAGGTTGGTTGACTTCTCGGTTTCAGATTGATCAGTTGACTTCATCAGTATTGGCTTCAGGCATTTTCAGAGAAATGAGTTAAGTCATTTAAATTAAAAAGTCACGTTAAAATGTTATATTTTAATGTTGACCCTTGGCTTAGACTTAATGACTTAATGTTGTTTTAAAAAGGTGGTCATTGAGGGTGGCGCCCTCATTAAAAGAATATTTTAATATTCCCTAAGTCAAAGCAAGATTATGATAGGCGCATATTTCAAAGTTGAATATTTAAATGAAATATCAAATCAAGAGCTTGAAGGCAAAAGTACGCCCATCATTGAGGAGAGGGGATTTTGACCTAAAATCAGATTCTAGGGTTTCGTGAAGTCAAGCGAAGATTATAAAAAGGAGTCTTGTGCATCATTTTGGTTATCTTGGAAAATACACCGTTATGCTGCCGGATTGATTCTGGATTGCTTCGAGGGATGAAGACCTCCTAGTTTGGGCATCTCTTCTCGTTTGAAAGACAACGACTAGTGATGATTATTAGTCTATTTGTGAGTGCATCTTAGCTATTTCATTTGTGTTCAGTTTTGCATTGTAAAATCTGTTTTGAGTATTTTAGTGTTGCAGCTTTAGCTTCTTTCATACAGCAGATTGCATGTTTTGCTCATATATCAAAAAAGACAAAAAATATCATTCTGGGTACTGCATCATTGGATGAGTTTGTAATAGGCGCCCATGTCTTCCAGTTCATAGATTTTTCGAAAGAGTATTGAATTTTTAAGAGAAAGTCGAAATTCTGTCCTTGGCCGTACCATTGGCATATGCATTGGGAACTGTGTTAATTAAATCTGCAGGTTTGGGTTCAGTTTCAAGTGTCTATCTTGGTCGCCTAGATCTTCTGAGTGTTTTGCATTCTGTGGCATGTCAATCGGATGATTATTGAGCAAGTTGTGAACATTTTTGGGAATTTGTGAACTGCTGATTTATCATTTAAAGTACAGATCTGACAGAAACCAATGTACAGAAATCCGCATTGCTGTTTTGTGGATTGGACACCGTTAATTCTTAAGGATTGTAATTGATTCTTGGCTGATCGTACTATTTGACAAGCATATGATATCTTGATATTGCAGGCAATCATAATCTTTGTAAACTGGCAGTAGTACTGACCAGTCTTTTAATATTGCTTGTCCTATTTTGTAATAATCATTCCTACTTTCAGTTTTAGAGTAAAATAGTGATAACTCCGCCCTATGGTCGCTACTGTCCACTCTGGATGAGCAAGCACATTCTGGGTGTCGAGTAGTTTCATTTCTCAGCATTTCTCTTTCAGCATTTGCTTTGTATTCACTCCGTCATATGGTCGCCCCTCACTCCGCATTGGATTGGGTAGCACATACTTGACGTTGAGTTCTTTCTGCAAATTAGAATAGAAGACCCTCTGACCAATGCTCACCTTCAGCGGTGCCATTCTGGTTAGAGTTACAGTTTAAGCATTCTCTTTAGATCCTCTGACCAATGCTCGCCAACATCGGCGCCATTCTGGTTAGAGTTGTTTTCTTGCACGTTTCGGTTTATCTTCTAACCTTAACGGGTGCATTGTTGTAATTTGAAAATTGAAAAAACAAAAAATTTGGCTCGGTATATTTCATCCGCCCAGGCTGGAATGGAGAGGATGTCTCAACATTGAGTCAAGTTCGCCCTACTAATGGAGAATCATAGCGCAAGCAATGGACAAATCCACCATAGAAAGAACAAGACATGGCATGAGTATGGGTAAAGTCCGCCCAAGAGAAGTGGCTCAATACTTAGCAAAGTCCGCCCCATGAAGATTGTGAATGGCTTGAACATGGGCAAAGTCCGCCCACCAAGAGGATGAAGACATGGCACAACCCAATGCCAAGTCCGCCATAGGAAGATGACAATGGCCTAACACCTTACCAAGTCCGCCCCACTTAATCATGGCTTGACTCTAGGCAAAGTCCGCCCACTTGAAAAAGGATGGCTTAAACACTTGGAAAGTCCGTTATAAAAAGATGGCTTGATCATAAGCCAAGTTTGCCCTTGGTAGAAAGAGATGGCACAAAGTAATGACAAGTCCGCCCAACTCAAGTTTGACATGGCCTAACACTTGATGAAGTCCGCCATACTTAGAGAAATGGAGAAAATTGAAAATGTTTGCCTAAGTCTAAACATTGAGACATTAAAATATCAAATGACATGCCTAGAAATTGAAGAAATTCGCCAAAAAAATAAGAAATCATGGCAAATGCATGGCAAAATTGACAGGAGAGAAGAATTCGCCTTAGGCAAAGGCAAGAAATGACTTAGAAAAATTTAATCAAACTTGCCTTAGGATCAAAAAATAAAATGCCATAATTAAAATAATTAAAATAAAAGGGTTGGAAAATAACACATGAAAATGATTATTTTTATTTTTATTTTTATTTTCCAACACCTAAGCAAAGAAATTTGAATTTCTCTTTAGGCCAAATTTTGGAAAAAGACAAAAGGACTTCACTGAAGTGGCGCCAAACCTAGAAACTTTCCCTAAAACTAGTGTTGGAGATCAAAATTGCCATTCGAGAGAGGAGTGCAAGCCAAGTTCGAACTAGATTAAATGGAAATAAGTAGATTTTGCTAAATGGGTCGAACTTCTCATCTTTATAATTGGTTTTGCTTCTCATTTTTTAATCATTCTTTCAAGAACGAAGTTGTGAGAAGTAATTTTGTCTAAAAAAGTTGTGAAGAAGTAACAAAGTTTGAAGCAAAAGGAAGAAAGGCGAACTTAACTAGCCAGCACAATGATCTTTTCCATTTTATTTTCCAGAATATCAGGCAGATTTACATTCTCTACCTTATTCTAGCAAAAACTTCATTGGATAAATTCTTTCATTTCCAGCATGATCATTCACAAAATTTAATTTATCAGTTGGCTGGAATACTTTTTTCGAAATAATGGTTCAAATAATGTGAATTTAAAATTCAGAATTTTAATATTCTCTTTGTGCATTTTTGCAAATTTTCGAGGAAGATACAAATGAAGTTTGCAAGCAAGGGTTCGCAGCCAGAGTCCAAGATCAACTCTAAATGGAAGAACATTGTGGACCCCAATCTCGGTCACGTAGATTTTGATGATTTTAAAAAGAGGATGTATGGAAGTGATGGATTCTTTCCCACGCCAATTGCACGACGGATGATGCGGAACGGCATTGTCCAGGCAGCAAGATTTCAGCCAGCAATGGAATGTCGAGAACTCATGGTAGAATGTGCATTGCACTATAATGCACAAGAAAGACAGATTGAAGCACCTAATGGAAGGATACTGGCATACTTGGGAGAGCTAGCTGTACAGAAAACATTCGGAATCCCAACCTACCACAAAACATCTTACCGAACCAAGGATGATGCACGAAAACTTTATGAAGATCAACAAGACCTCTATGCATCAAACATGAACAAGTCATGGTTGGTGAAGCCCAGACCCACTACCAAAAAGATGCCCAAGAAGTTACATAGAACTGATTTTAAGGAAGAATACAAAGACATTGTCCTACTACTAAACAAAATGGTGGGCAATCCTCAGGGTGCGCCCTTTAAAACCTGGATGTATTATTTCATTGATGAAATAACTTCCAGAGTAAAAATGTTCAACTAGTCAAGAATGATTAGTGATAGTCTCCACGAGCAGATGATCAACTTGGAGAGGACCAAAACCTTCCACATGAGTTCCTATGTTATATATTTGCTTGCTAGAACCTACAGATATGCTGGCCTAATTTGCAAGGGTGTAGTTGGTAATGGCGAAGGAGAATTCAAGGTTTACAATTGCTATCCTCAGTTGCAATTGAGCGAGAAATCACACTTTAGATGGGCACATGATGCCTTTCTCATGTATATCACTAGAATACTTCAAGGAGGAACGCATCAGAGACTCACCCGTGAAGCCAAAAGTTTAATCAGTAGATATGGATCCTGGTTTATCCAATTTCCTAGATTCACATACATTAGAATTCAAGGATTCACAGGTCGCCCTTACAGGCTGCCAATTTATCCCACCAATAGAATGGTTTTGTTGGAGGTGCTGAGGCAACTAGAGACATATCATAATATTCAAAGACCAAAGCAAAAAGCAGTCATCACTTTTCCACTCTTTATTGGAAACATGTTAGAATCTTGTCCATCGGCACAAGCAGCAGAAAGTGCCCGATTGGAAATACAATGGTACCCATTCACTTCCTACAAGCCCAAAGCTGACTGTGATCCACTTCATCATATTGGAACTGTGGACAGGAGGAAATATAAACACAGAGTTGACCTAGAAGACTTCTGGGAAAATGTTGCTGATGAGTATGACGTGAGAAAAAGATTATGGTCAAGACTGCCATCGGATATGATCAGGACAACAGAACTCTTTCGAGTACCTAATCAGCTGGAAGATGATGGAGTGTACGTGCAGCCAAGCTTTGATGAAAGACAGTCGCTTCCTCCTATGAGATGGTCTGAGCCTGAGCTTGGTGACTTAACAACTTTTATGAGGCCTGTGTTCAAGTACTCGCGATGGTGGGTGGACCAGCAAATGCAAATTTTACGGCAAAGGAATGTGCCATTTACATATGACTTGATGGGTGAGGCAGAGTCTTGTTCTTCAAATGTTAGCACATCCCAGGGAGGTGAGCTAACCGAGACTACCAACCCAAAAAAGAGAAAAGAAATGATAGATGACTTTACAAGGCAAAACAAAAAGAAGGCAACAGATGTAATGTCCCCGCTTGGGAACACCCTAAATTTCGTTGAAATCTTTAAGTTCCAATTGATAAATGAGTTAGTGAGTACTTTTCAACTAATTGAAATCTTGATTGAAGTCCTTCATTCCCAATCAATCTGGTCTTCACAATTAGAAGATACTGTTAGTGTAAATCAATCATTTAAGAAATCTATCATCTGTACCAATTTTAAATTATCATAGTTTCTCATAATGCTTAAGAATTGCTGCAAACATCATTATTGTATATATCTAATTCACACATCTACCCATACATACATATACATATACATATATACATATCTAGTACTACAATTAAATATCCATGAATGGTAACACTAAAATGTTACCTATATAAACCCTGTTAATAAGAAACTTACTATCAACAACTATACCTCATAAATAACATTAAAGATATTGTAATAGTATTTTATATAACCCATTATTTAATTGTCCATGGATCCTATTATTACTTTATCCATAACAATAAAAGATATTATAATCATACTATCTATGGCCTCGCCTTACATTTACTCACCATAAATAATAACATACTATCTATATTTACATATTCGTTACTTATTGTGTTTCTATTTTAATATCATCTATAACTATATACTTATTGCTTTTATATTTACTTATTGCATGTTATCTTCATAAAAATGGAATTATATACTATCTATATTTATATACTCACCCACACATTATTTATACTTATTACTTATTTACTATTGGAGGCAAGAATGACAAATATGCCAACCATGATAGATACTTCCCATTTATTTTATTTATCTTCATTTTCAGATTTATATCTCCAACGTATATACTCTGCTGGTGAATTATTTTCCTAAAATGCTTCCCCTTGTAATTCCAATGCTTCTTCCTTGATGCCTTCCTTCTTTCCATAGAATCTGATTTTATATCCCCCACTTGGAGAGGGTCGCGATTTCTTAGGAAAGGTCATATTCTTTAACTAGCATCCATACCTTTTCATAGGCATTGCTTCACTTTGGATTAGTTATGTTTATTTCCTAATGAATGGCTGCTTTTGTTATTTACCCATTATATTTTTAATTTGTGAGGATATTTATTTTTATATTATTTATTTCTATTTTGAAAAATCCTACTTAACAATTATAATTAGAGTAATAATATTTCAGTTTGTCCTTTAATTGTAATTATTTTATTTATTATTATTTTTAAGTTATTTGTATTCTAATATTTAGAATATAATAACAATAATTTACCAATATATTATTATTTGATTAATTGACTTATATATATTATTATAATAATAATAATATTATATTCATCTCTAACTATTATAATTGTAATGTTATCAATGATAATTATAATTATAATGATATTTTAAATTGCCTTCTTCTAAATGAGTATTCTATCTATTGTGCATATTACTAACATGTTATTGTATATCTAAAAATATAAATATATTAAGCGTATACTTATCTCATATGCCCCTTTGTGATGGGGACATCACAAGTCTCCTCCACTTGACTTTGCTTGTCCTCAAGCAAACACCTTGGATCTCTTCTTCTAATCTGTCACTGACAGCACACAAGTTAGTCATGCTTTTAGTTGAGAATGTTCTATAATGATTACTCTATTTGAATAAGTATATCCATTAAAATATAAATATATCAAATATACTTATCTTTGTGATGGGGACATCACAACAAATGAGGTACCTGCTCAAAGGATGCAGAAATCCAAGGCCCTTCATCCAGCCACATCCAGAAATATGGACGAGATATTGATCATGGAGGAAGAATCATGGGGACAAGTTAGATTTCCTTCGCCAGTTCTAGAGAAGGATATGGAGCCAGTGCAACTGGAAGATGATCATCATCACTCCCCTACAGAAACGGAGATTCTTGAATCAGATGATGATATGGATATCATGGAAGGAGAATTCCAAGAGGGAATGATTTCTTCCCTTAAGGGAATTCAGGAAATCCCATCTGTGCAGGAAATTCAGGATATGCAAGACATTCAGGATAATCAGGAAGATGAAATTGAACAGCCGACAATCCCAAATTGGCTGAAAGAGAGACTAAAAATTAAGGTACCAGAAGAAGATGATACTACAGACTTCTTGGCGAGGCTAGAACAGGCTACTACAAAGAAGCCAGCCAAGAAATTTTCTACAATACAAAGAGATGAAGCTAGTAACCATACAATGCAAATTGCACTACCAACAATTGAGAAATCACGAGATGAAATTGCCCCAAATGAATATGCAATTACAACCATTGATATTGGTCCAACAACAAAGGGACAGGAAGTTGAGGACCTAGCTAACTCCATTGCCACCATTAAATCTAGGTTGGAAAAAGAAGTGGCAAAGAAAAGAGAGTATAAAAGGGAGATTGAGTGCTTAAAAGAATACATCCAGCATTTAACCAAGCCGCTCAATCAAGGTGACCAATCAACCCCTCCACTTCCAAATTCTTCAAAGGAGCCAGTCAAAAATTTTGAAGAAGAGTTGACTACTACCAAGGAAACCAAGGAATGGATAGCAGGAAAGAAAGAAGAGGCAATCACAGAAACGTTGGCATATGTTTATGGGAAAACTTCCTCCCTGCTCTCGCGAGTTGTGAACCTAGTAGAAGCATGGGAAGGCCTCCAAGACATTCAAAGCAAAATTCTTCCATGTCTTCGAGAGATAAAGGGAATTCCAAAGCAAAAATTGATTGATGAGATCATTGAAGCAGGGGCTGTATATGTAACAACCTTCCCCTTGCGTAAATTAATTTTTTTCCAATTATACTCTAATCATATAAGGGTAACAAGTAACAAAGGTAAATACGATAAAAAATTTCCTTTCTTCATTGATAATTGTATACAAGTTACAAAATATTTCCACATGAATTCCATTTACATTGCAAATATAATTCAGAGTACAAAAGTAATACAATTACATTCATAGCTCATAAGCTTTTGCACAAATAGAAGTAAGAAGGTCCAGGAGTCCATCCTTTCAAATCTTGGTACATCGATCACTTGCTGTGGAGGAGAAACATCACTCGGGCACTTTTCCGCCAACCACGGACTTATAATGCGGTCCCCCGCACACCTATCGTTAGATAGATGGCCCTCCCTTCGAAGAAGAGATTGGTAGGGTATCCTTTAACGATTACCAACTGAGCATAGTGATGTGTCCTACACAACTAGAACCTTGCTATTTCACAATCTCGAACTAGTACAAGGATCACAATGAACTGACAATGTAGTCTCAACTATCTCACACCTAAGTGGATGTCCTACATTTCTCATTCAGTACTTCAAATGAAGGTCATCTATCATAAACACTGCTCAGGGCCGATTTGACTTTGGGCTATCTTACTCTATGCGTAGGCTATGTGGAATATTCCGAGCCAATTTTTTTCAATTTTCAAATTACAATCAGAAATGCAACACACCCGTTAGGGTTAGATAAATCAAACTAGCAGTTACAATATAACTCTTTGCCAAGAATGCGCACTCAATCTCAACAAGAGAGAGGTTGTCATATGGCAAGAGGATCGTCAGTAATTAATCAAGAATCGAAGTAACTCTAACCAAGAATGCGCCGGCGAACGACGAGCATGTGGTCAGAGGATCCCTACCATCTAATATACTGAAAGCAAACTCAACACCAAGTATGTGCTACCCAATTCCAGAATGGAAATGAGGCGACCATATGGCGGAGCAATTACATGAAATACAATACTGGAAATGGAGCTCAACGCCAAGTATGTGCACTCCTATCCAAGATGAATAGGCGCTATCATATGACGGAGCAACTAAAAAGTAAATACAATAGACTGAGCAAGGATCAGTCTCTTCCACGAAATGTGGGAAATATAATAAAGAGCTTACAAATGTGAATATTGGCTGGTTAGTACTACTAACAGCCTTACAATATAATATATCTCCTGCAAGCACGATGGATTATAGTGATAATCAAACTGCTGAAATGTAGAGCTACTCCAGAATGATTAATATGACTAAGACGAACAATCCCAGCCCTATTAATAATTTTACTAAGTCTGATATGACAGATCTGCAGTTAAAATGGTGAAATCAGCAACTCCAGAACTCACATAAATGCTCATATCTCTCTCAATACTCACTCATTTAACTTGAAATCAGTTGCAAAACATTCTAATGATGATGACAATGAAGATGGATCACAAAAACTTCTCACAAAGACCCCTATTTATTTTGCACGACTTCCAAAGCACTTACAAAGTGAAATTGCCTGCAAGCAAGGGCGATTTACTTTAGATAATTCATAGACTTCAAATAAAATTCTGGAAACTTGCACATATGGTCGCCCTACATAGGAAAATAGATTGGAACAGTACCCAGAACAATATTATTTCTGTTTCTTGAGTTGTGAGTAAAAACAACCTACAGCCATACAAATCAGCAACTCTAAAATTGACAGAAAATACAATAACTCAACTACGGAATGTGAGAAGAACCAACTACAATGAAAGGAAACCAACTACAACTAAACCTCTCAACTAGTTGTCTTTCAAGCAAGAAGTCGAGCCAAGGCTAGGAGGCATTCATTCCTCGAAGCAATCCCAAAGCCAATCCGGCAGCATAACTTTGCAAATTCATCAGATGCCAAAATGAGGACCCAAAGCTCCCTTTTATAATTTTGAGAGGACCCTCCAGAAGCTTCCAGAAGGTGCGCCCTAACTTCAAGATGTTTTTAGGGTTTTTGACTTGACCCATTCTTCCTTCAAAATGGCGTCCTTTTTCATGAAGGCAATTTTTCTTTAATTTAAAATTATCATTTCTCCAAAAGTTGGCGTCCCTTTTCCTCTTGAGCAATATTTGGCTTTTAGAAATATTAAAATATTTCCTCCATGTGAAAATACCCTTCAATGTCCCCCTTTTAAAAACAATATTAATTCATGATGTTAGAACAAGGAATTATAATGTTAAATTATAACATTATAATATAAAATATCTTATATCACCATGGAAACGCATCAGAAGCCAAATTCAACCATACCGTCTGAACTGACTGCCAAAGTGGAGCCAACTGATTAGGAGTCAACAAGTCAACTGCTAAAAATAGAATTTACTAAAAATAGTAAATTCATGTAATTGCTCAGAATGTCGAACTGAAACCACCAATGCAAAGCTCTCAGAAAACCCAGAAGGAATCCGCAATCCAAGTTCAACAATTCCAAAAGAAGACTCCGCAAAAAGACGAAAACATCCTCCAAGAAGTTTGGAAACCCTGATTTGAGCTTCTGCTTAGCCTATGAGTTTCCAGAAATAGGCTAAATCCAAATGAAGAGCGTAGGGCTAAATTGGGGACATTACACTATGTCCTTCAATGGGTTTAGCTTACCCCAGACTTCCTACCTCAAACAATCTACTAAGAAATGAGTCAATCAACAAGTGTCTAATATCCTAACTCCTGATTTAAGAAATCTTTATCCTAGGAGTGTAGCTTGTCACAATTAACCTAATAACATAAGCTAGAGACCATACTTGGTTTTCACATCATTTCGTTCCTAGTAGATATTAATTACTCTATGTATTCTCCATATACGGAGATCATACAAAAATGCAAAACTCAATCAAATGCATCTAAAAACCCTTCTTTATATAATGCAAATTAAGTAAAGCTACCCTTAAGCTTCTTAAACATTTGATCCCCTTTTTACAACCCCTTTATCCTAGAATCCTTCATTTCATCTACCATTAAAATGCATTGAATTCCCTTATGCATTTACCCTTAATTGTAATGTTTTCCCTACAACGAATTCCCTTATTCATTTGCTCTTAAATGCAATGAAAGTTTATCGAGACATTTCTAAATATCCTTGATCTACTTGCAAACATCAAACATAAAGCTAAGAGAATGCAGCATTTCAAACAAGAATTATAATAAAATAGTTTTCATGCCTGGTAATTTAAACTCCTTCTCCCAGCACTGCTCTTCTTAACACTCCTTCAGCAATTTCCAGAATCCCAAATGGAGGTAGCTGCTTTGCAAGTTTCTCTTTCAATGGTGACAATCTCTTCAAGTCACTCTTCACAAATGGCACTTCTCTAATAGCAGTCAATTCAAATATAGATTCACTCCTCCTCTCAAAGCTTAAAGGAATTTAGCACAGTATACTGACATTGGCTGATAAAAGCTTCTATAATTCTCACACTCAGCAAAATGGAAAAATGCAGCAATAGAGAAAAACACAGCAGTTTAGATAATGGACAAGGAAGCTCTTAAAAACATAGGAATCAAATTGCTCAAAAGATATGAAACAACGAATGGCTGAGCGTGTATTTATAGGCTCGAAATTGCAACAAATTCCTTCATTGTGGGCATGTAAACTAACAACAAGGCGCCCAGACTCAGTCAAATGCTACATGGCAGGCTTATAAACCCTATGTCATCTCAAAAAGGAGTGATTCGACCCTCTTGGAGCCAGCATAACCAGATTTTTTCAACTCAAAGCTTAGAAATCGCCACTTATAGGAAAAACGTCCCTCTTTGGCGCATGAAAAAGAATGACTCATGCTTGTTGCGATTTTGTCAATTTTTTACTTGCTACAGCACACCTTATCTGGCTGGCGTTTCCTTTTCTCTAGCGCTGAAACTTTCCTCCATTTTTTTTGCTGCGTTGAAGCTTTCTTTCATTCATGGGAAAAACTCTCGGCCATATTTTTGATTTATTTTCAAATGTTACCTCCAAAACATTTGATTCATATTATTTCCTTATGTTCAAAAAGCTTGATACTTTATGAAGGTTTATATTTTCCTTAAGACTAGCAACCATTCTCTTCAATAGTTCGCTTTAATAACATTGCTCATATTAAAACATTTGAATCTTTTAATTTTATCACTTTTGAGTTTTATAAATATTTATAAATATTTTCACTTTGGAGATTAAAAATATTTTCACTTTAAATATTTAATAATATATATTTATATATTTTATAATATATGTATTTTTATTAAGTATTAATATATTTATATATATAAATATATATATATATTTTCGACATTACCATCGTAATGTATATATATATGCATATATTCCCTTAATATATATGTACATATATTTTATACCTTATAAAATATATATATATATATATATATATGTATTTACACATGTATTTATGTATCTATGTATATATCGTAAAATATAATTACTCCATTGATATATACATATATACATACATATATATTTAAATTTCCTAGACAATAATATTAAAATATTATTTTCACCACAAATATTAGGCGAGGTGTGTACGTATATACATGTGTATAACCATATATACTCTTGTGTATACGTATGTATGTGTATATACATGTCGACACATACGTATGAGCATATCCATCTGCTTAACATATGCATGTATCAATATGTTTATACATATAGATACATGTACACAATGTATACATGTGTATACATACCCACTCAACCTTAAACCTATATCTTTCACATTTTCCATACAAGGCTCATAGCATAGTAAGTCAGATAAATAAGTAATCATCACTTACAAAGCACAAGGAAGTAAACATAACTCCAAAAGCCTAAGGATAACTTATCTAGACCAACTTTACTAACTTGGTTTCTCAGAACCTATACTGACGTGTGTGTATGCTCAATTGGTACTCGTTACTATTTACCCGACCAAGCTCCTCCCTGAGTGATATCTCTCCTCTGCCTGGAGGAATGATCCTCTTTCCTACACATTATGACACGACACTAGAAGTCATATGCTCAAAACAAAGCAGTATACATAAAACATCTCAAAAGTTAGAATAAACATTATTCCATAACTTACATGCAACATTTATTCAAGAATTACATCAATAGAAGTATCAAACAAATGAGACAATCATTTAAATAGGACACATTCATTCGATAACAAGAACATGTTTTATTCATCTAAAAGATTCAATCATTACAGTGCATTTCCCTATGCAATAGTAGCTATACAATCGGGGTGTAACAGCATACAATTTCAGCAACTGGTATTATGCACTGGTTTCACGAGAAGTCTTGGAAAGAGTGAAGGCATATGGCACCAAAATTGAAGAACAAGTAAGAGGGATCCAGAGTAAAATTTTCCAAATGGCTACGAATGTGCTTGATAAAGACATTGTCTGAAGAAAACACTTGTAGTCGGAAAATTTAAAGGATAAAGTTCAAAGGATTTTCCCTACCACTATCAAGCCAATCCTGAAAGAAAATTTGACTAAGGCATTCAATTTCCTAACTGTCCGAGACACCTTCCTACTACATGAATCAAAATGGGTGATCGCCTTTGCAGAGTGTGCAGACAATTTAGACTTGCTGGAATACAAAGTTAGCACGCTACCGGACATCACCATTGAGGAAGTCACCGCGATCGTGTCCAAGTTCACTGAACGTAATGCTATGGAAGTGGATAAAGACGCAACTCCCAGTGGATGACTTCTCTATAGTTAACTAATTGTTACTTGGGCAACCCTAATTAGGGTTTTGTTATTTTAAATCTGGGCTGTTAATCTTGAATTGATCTTGGCCATTCATTGTATTCAGGAAACTCTATATAAACCCCCCTCACTCTCTCATTTTCATATATTGATGGATATACGAGATAGGAGATAGAGAATAGAGAATAAGAGAGTTCTATGAAATTGTTGCTAAAAACTATTTTGATAATAAAGTTCATAATGCATGAGATGCTTTGAATCCTTTCATTGTCAAATGGTTGCATGGTTGCATATTTCTCTTCCTCGTAGAGTAGATTTGAATTAGAATTTCATTTGAATGTACATTAAGAGAATGATAGATTGATAGTAAAGATTAGTGAAACTTAGCTCATACTTTCTTTGAGTGGATGTTTTTCATTCAATGCGTAAAGTTAGACTGATCTTTTGATGTGGATGCTCCAATGTATACTTCGAATAATATTGTTCTATTGATGGTGTTGTTCGTAGTGAAGAGATTTTAAGCACAAATCCCCAGAAGATTGCACTTGCTTTGTGTAGTTGTCGTTTAGCGTGGCGAAACAAAGTATTTTTTTTTAGTTTCACTCAATCCTTACCGTCTCTTGATTTCGTAGGATTAGTATAGGATTTCTAAACCCTTACTGCTTTTTTCACTTTTTTAATCTAAAATCAGAAAATTTCAAAAAAAAAATAACACTGCATTCAAGTCCTTGTTTTCTGAGTAACTTACTAGAGTAAATCCCTTTGTTTGTGTTACCGGCAATATCACATCATCCACGAGCTTATCCACACCTAACTTACAAAACATTGGAATTGCCATATGATCTTTCTTGCAATCTTAGCATACGAGGTAGTTTTTCAAGAGAGGATAGAGTGTCTTTGGATTATTTATTCTAGAGTGCTTGTTGTGTCATAAAACACGCATCAACAGCTACCCTACGCAGGCCCCATATGATCAAGCAAGGGTGCCTTTATGTCATGTCCCCTTCTCAGTGACATCTCTCGGAGTATAGGATTGGCCTATCACACGACCCTCGTAGGCTGATAGACTGGATAGAGGGTCACTTCGGAGCTTGGCTCAGCTTCTGTTAGCAGAGATTGATCAGTAGTCTTTCGTTTTGGCTCATTCGAAGACTTTTTGCAGAATTGCTATTTTTAGCAGTTCCTGGCAGGCAGAGTGGGACCCCTGCTATTTTTAGCAGTATGGCTTTGGCAGTATTCGGAATCACTTCAGAGTTCGTCAGCATCAGACGGATCAGTCATCGGATGAGTATCGAGGAAGATATTAATATTTAATTGCATTAATTAAATATTAATTATTTAATGATTATAATATAAAGTTATAATATTAATTTATAACTTAAGTGATTTCTCATTGAGGGGTGCGCCATCATTGAAGGGGCCAAAATTGACATTTGATTTATATTAAAATATTCAGCTGTGACTATGGAGAAATTAAAAGATTAAAATGTGAATATTTTATTAAAACCCTATTCTTAAGGAAATCGCACTTTTCAGCATAATAGTGGATTTGCCTTGGGTTTTGAGCCATTATGAGATTATTGAGAATTGAAACTGATCAACTTTGATCTGAGCCTGAGACTTTAGGGTTTCGTGTTCGAATTCCTTGGGGAACGAGCCATCTCCATCGGAAAGCAATTCAGAGGGTGTGGAATACCACTTGATTTATTGCCAGCAGAGGTTTTCTCATCCAGAGGAGATCACAGAGCTTCAGAGGATTCATCATCTTCAGAGTTATTTAGTTGTTTGCATTCAGAATACCTTCTATTCCTCAAGGCGCATATTTTCTGTTATTCTGGAGACTGGAACTTGAAATTTGAGGAGGCCGTACTTTATTTAAATGCTGTTTCTGACAGGCCGTACCTGCTGTCAGGCCGTACCTGTTCAAAAACACGTGTTTCTTTATCTCTGAGAAACGCCTTTGAGATCTACTTCAAACTTTCTTCATTGGAGGCGCCAACCATCTGGGAGTCATCTGGAATCAACGTTCTGAGGGAGAAAGGCATTTATTATCTCAGCCGTACAGATCTGTACCTTCAGCTGTGGCAGAAATACCAGGTTTTTACAATAAAAATTCATTATTTAATATTGCATGTCTGTAGAGCAATTTTGTAATCATTCCGGAAGGGCAAATAATAGACTGGTATTCGTGTTGGCATCAGATATTCTTGTTATCAGAGTAGAAGTATTTAATTTGAATTTATTATTTATTTCCAAGCAAAAATCGTACTTTTCATTTATTGTTCAAAAACTTCAAAAATTGCAAAAAAACCAAAAACCATCAGAAAAACCTAAAAACAGTCAGAAACGGAGATTTTGGGGAAACTAGGGTTTCTACAGTGGTATCAGAGCTAAATCCTGCCATCTTGAGGGTTTAGCCATCACATGCAGCCAGAGGAATTTGATACATACAGGTACTATACTCGCAGACGTGCCTTGATTGAAAGGCAACGCAGTTTGAGTGGGCAGCCAGAAATCATGGCTGACAGGAATGATAGGGCTGGCAGGAATGATAGGGCTGACAGGACAGACATACCTAGGACAAAGATCCCACAGAATAACAGAGATCAGGACGATGCAGAGGTCTTGCATGCACTCAGAGATATACGTGCAGGTCAGCGACAGTCGACTGAGGTATTGCAGCAGTTGACAGTGGCACTACAGAGATTGGGTACTCCGAGGAGACCGTCACCACATCGTGACGATGACAGGAGTGAGGCAGAGTCACGGAGAGCTCCTAGGACAGTGTCACGGACCGCAGATAGGCCTACTAGGCCTACTTTCATGAGACAGGAGCCCGATGAGGCGATACCAGGTGATGAGCACGAGGATCTGTTTGCTGATAACCTTATGGCAGCGAACGATGAGTGGGAGTTGATACCTCCTGCAGTCAGAGAACGGATCACTTTTGACCGTTTTATCACACAAAGGCGAGAACACAACAGGGCTCGACAGGATTGGAGACCGCGACAGCAGAATAACGATCTCAAACATGCAACCAACAGGCTTAATCTGGTGATGTTTGATGGTAGTGGGAAGATGACAGCCCAAGCTTGGATTAGCAAGCTTGATACATTCCTCACTTTGCGTCCGATGGCGGAGAGAGACGCTATTAGATACGCTACACTGCACCTCGAGGGAGTAGCTTACGACTGGTGGCACCACGGCATGGTGACTTTACAGCACGACAAGATCACTACTTACCAGGAGTTCGTGGATAGATTGGTTGAGAGGTTTGACCGGAAGGATCTGGAAACCTACTTCAGAGACTTAGCACAGTTGAGGCAGAGTGGCAGTCTCGAGGCTTATATCAGTGATTTTCAGAGGCTATCCGTCATGGTTCCGAGCATATCTGAGAGGAGATTGGTAGTACTCTTTATGGAGGGTTTGACCGAGCCACTGAGAGGCTGGATCAAAGCCTTTGATCCTCCGTCATTACAGGAGGCGATGAAGAAAGCACGTAACATGGAGTTCGCAGCCCCGTCGAGTAGATTCAACTCCAGAGGTTCTTCATCATTCAGAGATAATAAGGGCTTTAATAAAAATAAGGATAAATCTGATTATAACAAAGACAAATCAGATTATAAAAACGATTCGAAAGGTAAATCAACATTCCCACCCTTGGATCGTGAGGCCCTGAATGACCTTCGCAGGAAGAAGCTTTGCTTCTACTGCAAGGGACCATATGACGCCAGTCACGATTGTCCTCTAAGACCTAAGGGCAAGGCAAATCGTGTGATGTGGGCATATTATGAGGACTCAGAATCAGAAAATTCCGATCAGCCAGAGCATTCAGATGATTCAGAGTCAGAGGCTCCAGAGCCTAGAGCAGAGATAGAGCCCGAGCTTCAGGTACAGGAGGCCCGTTTATCTAGCATCCAGCAGGAGGGTTCTTTCAGGCTTCGTGGTGTATTAGCAGGACAGAGGGTCATTACCCTATTGGATACAGGAGCCACGCATAATTTCATAGATGCTAGGTTTGTTGAGAAACGAGGACTCATCACTGAGGAGTTCGAGGGCATCAGAGTCAAAGTGGCAGATGGATACACTTTGAGATGCGAGCGCATGATTAAGGATCTCCCCTTACGCTTGAACAATTATGAGTTCAAGGCAGATTATTACGTTGTTAATATGGGAGACATTGACTTGGTCTTGGGAATGAAGTGGTTACATTCATTGGAGGAGGTTACACTTCGTCTCAAAGACATGGAGATCCGTTTTGAGGTCGACGGGAAGACACACATACTTAAGGCAATACGGGACAGCGACCTTAAAACAATTTCTTTTCGCCGAATGGAGCGGCTCATGCGTCATGACATGGTAGAGTGGGCTGCAGAGTGTCATTTAGCACCTTTACAGGAGGGACAGCAAAAGACAGAATATCATCCTGACATTCAGAAGTTGAGAATCAAGCATGACAAGGTGTTCAGTGATATTCCGCCAGGTAGACCTCCAGACAGAGGGATAGAGCACATCATTGAGCTCGAGGAGGGTGCGAAACCCGTTATGATAACTCCTTACAGGCATCCTAAAAGATTAAAGGATGAGATAGAGAAGACCATAAAGGAGTTACTTGCTATGGGTCACATTCGACCAAGCAAATCACCGTTCGCTTCTTCTGTTGTATTGGTTAAGAAGAAGGATGGAACGTTGCGCATGTGCATTGATTACAGGGTCCTGAATAAGAGGACAATCAAGAACCGATACCCGATACCGAGGATTGATGAGCTTATTGATGAGCTCCATGGTGCTGTTATTTTACTAAAATTGATTTACGGTCGGGTTATCATCAGATCAGAGTCCGTGAGCAGGACATAGAGAAGACAACCTTCAGATGTCATTGTGGGCACTTCGAGTTCGTAGTGATGCCATTTGGGCTCACTAACGCGCCAGCCACCTTTCAGTCTACGATGAACAGGGTTTTTCATGCATTGCTGAGGAGGTTTGTGTTGGTCTTTTTCGATGACATCCTGATATACAGTCGAACTTGGCAGGAGCACTTGGCTCATTTGGAGACAGTGTTGAGCATCTTGGAGAGGGAGTCCTTGTACGCCAAGGAATCCAAGTGTGACTTGGGAATGACCGAATTGCTGTATCTTGGTCATATTATCAGTGCAGATGGAGTGCGCATGGATCCTGAAAAGATTCGCGCCATTATTGATTGGCCCACACCGGCAAACCTGACACAGTTGAGAGGGTTTCTCGGTTTGTGTGGATTCTACCGTAGGTTCGTGAATGGTTATTCATGACATGCAGCCCCGATGACAGATTTGATGAAAAAAGGGGCATTTGTTTGGACTTCTGAAGCACAGGAGTGTTTTATGAAGTTCAAGGAGTTGATGACCACATGCCCTGTTTTGGCACTACCCGACTTTACGAAGCCGTTTGAGCTTCAATGTGATGCATCAGGTGAGGGCATTGGTGCGGTGCTTATGCAGGACAAGCACCCGATTGTGTACGAGAGCTGCAAGCTCAGAGGGCCCGAGAGATTGTATAGCATATATGATAAGGAGATGCTCGCGATTATGCATGCCTTAGCAAAATTCAGACAATACCTTGTTGGCAGCAAATTTTGCATTAAGACTGATCATAACAGTCTGAGACACTTCTTGGGGCAGCGAGATCTCAATGACAGACAGCAGAAGTGGGTCAGTAAGCTGCAGGCTTATGACTTTGATATTTCATATATCAAAGGGACACAGAACGTAGTGGCAGATGCACTTTCACGGAGACCGTACTTGAGCACTATGGTTCAGATTTCGGAGGATTGGAGGCATATGACAGTGGCAGAGTATGCCAAGGATAGTTGGGCCTCCAGTATTGTTGAGGGATCAGCAGTTGACACCAGGGATACACTTGTGAATGACTTGATCATTTACAAGCACAGGATATTTCTGATTCCCGGTTCAGAGGTGAAGAACATGGTTATGCGAGCCTTTCACGACATCCCTACAGCAGGACATCCCGGATACTTCAAAACTTACAGGTAGATACGGGAGAGGTTCACATGGAAAGGACTCAAGAGAGATGTTCTTCAGTATGTGCGTGAGTGCCCTGTTTGTCAGCAGAACAAGCAAGAGAACACGTACCCGGCAAGTTTACTACAGCCACTTCTGATTCTTGACAGGAAGTGGGAATGCCTGTCGATGGACTTTATCACGGGCTTGCCTAAAGCCCAAGGGCGTGATTGCATATATGTGGTTGTGGATCGGCTTACGAAGTATGCCCACTTCTTTCCGATCACCACGACTTACACAGCTACACAGGTGGCAGAGGTGTTCTTTCATGAGATATTCAGACTTCATGGGTTGCCTCGGAGCATCGTCAGTGACAGAGATAGCTGGTTCCTGAGTAACTTCTGGCAGGAGGTCTTCAGGCTTTGCGGGACCGAGCTTACACCGAGCACTACCATCCACGCATGCATGGGCGACGGAGATAGTGAATAAGTGGGGTGGAAGGATATCTCAGAATTATATTGTAAGGCGTATGGGGTCAAATGGATACATTTGTGTGAGTATTGCTATAACTCGACATTCCATATGACCATCTCGATGTCACCCCTTCATGGCGCTATATATCGGGTATGAGGCGCCAGTTTCTTTGATTTGCTACCGAGTGACAGAGTGCCGAAAGTGTGGAGGATGGCTGCGTGGAGAGTCGTGACACCTGTGAGGGCCTTTAAGGAAAACATAGCCAAGGCAATGTGAATCAGCGTATGTAAAGATGTATATCTAAGAGGACTCGAGGCATTTCGAGGCTGGTGACACATGGTTTACCCTGCCGCGCAGCTCTCTATCAGCCAATCCACTCTTAGAAGAGTGGGTCGTGAGAAGCCTGGGCTATCGCTACATACGGTCCTTTCAGATCCCCGAGGAGAGTTACGAGGTGGTTTACGCAGCTTGAGCTTCCAAAAGAAGAAAGAGCGTAAGTGGCTACAACGATTTCATGTATCATCACCAAAAGGCTGCTGGGTCATCGTAGGAAATTGCTCCCAGCCTTACCTCCCCTTAGATGATGGAAAAGTTGATCTAGTACCGAGTCCATCCTGAGTACAGTGGGAGAGACAAGGCTTCTGAGGACTATCAGAACACCGTAAAATGGAGAGATTTTCCGCTGAGGATGACATGGGAGAGCGAGGAGACTTCAAGATCCGGCATTGAGATTGCTTGGAGGACAAGCAATTTCGTGAGGGCGGACTGTCATGTCCCCTTCTCAGTGACATCTCTCGGAGTACAGGATTGGCCTATCACACAACCCTCGTAGGCTGATAGACTGGATAGAGGGTCACTTCGGAGCTTGGCTCAGCTTCTGTTAGCAGAGATTGATCAGTAGTCTTTCGTTTTGGCTCATTCGGAGACTTTTTGCAGAATTGCTATTTTTAGCAGTTCCTGGCAGGCAGAGTGGGACCCCTGCTATTTTTAGCAGTATGGCTTTGGCAGTATTCGGAATCACTTCAGAGTTCGTCAGCATCAGACGGATCAGTCATCGGATGAGTATCGAGGAAGATATTAATATTTAATTGCATTAATTAAATATTAATTATTTAATGATTATAATATAAAGTTATAATATTAATTTATAACTTAAGTGATTTCTCATTGAGGGGTGCGCCATCATTGAAGGGGCCAAAATTGACATTTGATTTATATTAAAATATTCAGCTGTGACTATGGAGAAATTAAAAGATTAAAATGTGAATATTTTATTAAAACCCTATTCTTAAGGAAATCGCACTTTTCAGCATAATAGTGGATTTGCCTTGGGTTTTGAGCCATTATGAGATTATTGAGAATTGAAACTGATCAACTTTGATCTGAGCCTGAGACTTTAGGGTTTCGTGTTCGAATTCCTTGGGGAACGAGCCATCTCCATCGGAAAGCAATTCAGAGGGTGTGGAATACCACTTGATTTATTGCCAGCAGAGGTTTTCTCATCCAGAGGAGATCACAGAGCTTCAGAGGATTCATCATCTTCAGAGTTATTTAGTTGTTTGCATTCAGAATACCTTCTATTCCTCAAGGCGCATATTTTCTGTTATTCTGGAGACTGGAACTTGAAATTTGAGGAGGCCGTACTTTATTTAAATGCTGTTTCTGACAGGCCGTACCTGCTGTCAGGCCGTACCTGTTCAAAAACACGTGTTTCTTTATCTCTGAGAAACGCCTTTGAGATCTACTTCAAACTTTCTTCATTGGAGGCGCCAACCATCTGGGAGTCATCTGGAATCAACGTCCTGAGGGAGAAAGGCATTTATTATCTCAGCCGTACAGATCTGTACCTTCAGCTGTGGCAGAAATACCAGGTTTTTACAATAAAAATTCATTATTTAATATTGCATGTCTGTAGAGCAATTTTGTAATCATTCCGGAAGGGAAAATAATAGACTGGTATTCGTGTTGGCATCAGATATTCTTGTTATCAGAGTAGAAGTATTTAATTTGAATTTATTATTTATTTCCAAGCAAAAATCGTACTTTTCATTTATTGTTCAAAAACTTCAAAAATTGCAAAAAAACCAAAAACCATCAGAAAAACCTAAAAACAGTCAGAAACGGAGATTTTGGGGAAACTAGGGTTTCTACACTTTATTGGCACGAGCCCTAGTTAAAAGGTTGCCCCTCTATAGGTTTGCAAACCCCTATTAGGGTCGCGACTTATAAGAGGGCTTGGACCCTATAGCCCGCCCACCCCCTGCCCCCCCTCACTAAAAAAAAAGGAATACCCTCCTTTAGACCGACCAAATTTTGCGATTGTTTTGGCGATTCCGCGAAATTTATCTGCATCCTCTAGTTTAGCAGTGCTCCCCCAAATTTAGTAGAGGCTTTAGAATTAGCAATGGCCTAAAGTTATCTAGCAAATAGCCAAACTAAGTAGTACCCCCAATTTTGGTGGCAATTCCACCAAATTTAGTGATGATATCATGTTGACATCAACATATGACTTTTGAAGTTTTGCCCCTCCCCCCTCTCCATCAGCATTTTCAATTTTGTAATTCAATTTTGAAGAACATAACTTAGACTCAAGTTGTTGTTTTCTTGAGCAATTTTTTTTCATTTGAGCTATCTTTTCATGCTCTACGTGGTGGTGCAGACAATTTCAAAATTTGATGCATGGAATTTCCAAAAATTGTAATTTGTCACATATTGCTGAATAGTTCTCATTTTAGGAACTTTTGGGGCTTCATTTGAGCTCATATGAGATCCTTTTTCAGGTGCAAGGTTTTTTTAAAAGTGCATAATTCTTTGTGTACTTCACAATGGTGCTATAAGTTTGTATTCATTGTGATTAAAAATTGTACTTTCAACATATAGCCTTATTTTGGCAATTGTAAAGCATTGAGATAAAAGAATACTTTGCATTCTTTAGCAAGTGGAAATTGTAACCACACTAACTATAAAGTGCTAAATCATATTTTCTTGGGGAGGTTCTTTGATTGAGTAATTTGGGGGGGTTGTGTTGTGAGGTTGTGTTCATTTCCTCTTTGAGTTCTCTCTTGTGCTCTCATAATCTTGGCCATGGATTAGCCTAAGTTCCTTCATTTGACTCCGCATAACTAAACAATTTGGAAATCACATACATGAAAAGTTTTAACGAGAGGTGGGTTAATTCACCACATTGATGGATCTATTCCAAAACCAATAGATCCTAAAGAAAAGATGGATTGGCTCATTAGAAGTACTATGGCACTTTGATATCTACATACGAATGCTTTTCTAGACCTTCTTTTTCACATTGATAAGCGTAAAACACCTAAGGAGGCTTGGGATAAACTTGCTAAATTGTATGATCAAATTGATAGAGATCTCAATAATCTTGATCCAAAAAAAATTGACAATAACCAAACCTATGTAACTAAAGTTAATGAATTAAGAGCACAACTCAAAGAATGTGGTATTGACAAGAAGGATGCACAATTGATTTTCAATTTATTAAGCAAGTTTCCTTCATGATGTGTAGCATTTGTTTCTAATTTCCAAACTCATCAGTTGACTATGGGAAAGACCTATACTATGTCATCATTTGATTCATTTATAGAGATGTTGATGATTGAACAAGTAAAGTTAATCTCCATGGCTATTCTCAAGCCATCCAAGTCACAAGTTTTAATGGCAAGACATCCAAATAATGAGAAACAGTCCAATCAGAAATAGAAGCAATCAAAGTCCAAGCCACTAAAAGATAGAGCACAATCATCTTCTCCTTCAAAAGGAAACTCTTCATCCTTTTCCAAGAAAAAGAATTCACAAAAGGAGAGAATGACATGTTCATATTGCAAGAAAGTTGGTCATGAAGAGCATCGTTGTCATGATAAACAAATTGATGAGTTGACAAATATCATTAAAAATAATCAAATCAATTTGCCATCTTCCTACACATAGGAAGCATCCCCTTCCACTTCTTCCAAATCAAGAAAAGGGAAGGGATAGGCACTTGTTGCAGCAGCAAAATCTTCACAATAGTGGATAATTGACTTACATTCTACACATCATATGGGTTCTGATCTAGAACAATTTTCATCATTGAAGCCTTGTACAGTACCACACATTCTTACATGTGATGATACTCAAGTGGAAGTTGTAAGAAAAGGTTCGGTTGACATGGATGATGGATCATTTGAGAATGTTCTTTGTGTTCCTAACTTGTGTGCCAACCTTCTTTCAATCTACCGAATCACTCACCTTTGGAATGGTAAGAAAGTTAAGTTTTCTCCTAATTTAGTGGTGTTCAAAGATCTTGAGGATGATGCCATGGTTGTTGTGGGGAAGGCCGGCCATGAATCTCAACTATATGCATTCTCCCACTTTGTGCCACGATCTCCTTCTACATCTTTACTCATTCAAACTCAATAAGTAAGCTATGGCATGAGCGGTTTGGCCATCTTAAGTACAACCATCTTCAATAGCTCAATTCATGGGATATGGTCATAGAACTCCCTTGTATCAATTTTTTAGATGGTGTGTTTAGGTTGTGTTATGGGCAAGCATCCAAGGGAAGTCTTGGAGGGCTTTAGAAGTCCAGTTGGTTCACAATGATCAAACAGATCCTTTTCCAACCCTGCCTTCTAGAAAGGCCCGCTATGTACTTACCTTCATTGATGACTATTCTAGATATATTTGGGTCTACTTTCTTCGCCAAAAGAATTAAGTCTTTAACAAGTTTCAAGATTTCAAGGCTCATGTTGAGAAGCATCTAAAAAGCATGTCAAGATTCTTTGCACTAACAATGGTTGGGAATATGTGAAAAATCGTCTTGAGCAATTCTCCACTCTTGAAGGGATTGATCTTCAACATTCAATTGCATACACACCAAAGCAGAATGGTGTTTCCAAAAGGAAGAACAAGACCCTAAAGGAGATGGCTAGCTACATGATTCATGCTCATTCTCTTGCTCTAGAATATTGGGCTAAAGCCATTAATTGTTCTACACACATTCAAAATCGAGTTCCCCACAAAGAATTGAAAGGTATGACTCCTTTTGAAGCTTGGTGTGGAAAGAAACCAATTGTGCAACATTTTTGAGTTTTTGGCTCCCTTGTTTGGGCACACATTCCTCTAGAGAAACACAAGGCTTTGGAAACTCAAAGTAGGCCTTGCATCTTTGTTGGATATCTAGATGGTGTCAATAGGTATCAACTCTTGGATCTAAAGACACATGAACTTTTCATTGAGAGGAGTTTTCACTTCAAAGAAAGCTCTCCTAGCTTGGCCTCTCATCATCCTCATCTTTCCTCCACAACAAACTTAGATGACAATGACTCAAAGAACTCTACCTCGCCCCGAACTCGCAAGTATAGCATTCACATTATGAGGCTGAGGATTTTCATTCTTCATCCCCACCTTCATTGCCTTGACGAGCTCAACAAACTCTATAATCAACAAGCACATTTGTTGGGGATCCTTAAGACACTCACAAGACTCAGTCACAACATCAGCATCTTCCACGTGTATACATTGCCTTTGCCTCTTATCCACAATCATTTAAGGAAGCATCAAGAATTGTTGAATGGGATTCAACAATGGAGGAAGAGTATAGTTTCTTGATGAGGAACTACACATGGGACCTTGTCACACATCCTAAAGGAAGAAAAATGGTTCCATGTAAGTAGATCTATCGAACCAAATATGCAGGAAATGGAACTGTGGACAAGTTCAAAGCACAACTTGTGGCCAAAGGTTTCTCATAGGTTCTGGATAGTGACTACACAGAGACCTTTCCCTTGTCACTACAATGAACTCCATTTTCTTGACTTTTGCTATTACTGCAGCTCATGGTTGGGTTGTACATCAGATGGATGTGAAGAGTGCATTTCTTCATGAGGATCTTCAGAAGGAGATTTACATGGAGCTGACACAAGGATTTGTCCAAGATTCTTCATTGGTTTGTAGGTTGTGGAAGTCTATCTATGGCCTCAAACAAGCCCCTCGGGCTTAGTATGCCAAGATGGACTCCTTTCTTCTCTCAGTTGGATTCTCTAGATGCCACCCAGACCTGAATGTCTACATTTTGCAACAAGATGACTCCCATTTTCTTCTTGTTCTTATTGTTGATGACTTGATCATTACAGGGAGTTCATCATCCATCATTAGCAGAGTCAAATCTTCTCTACATGACAAATTTTCTATGGCTGATTTGGGTCCTTTGCACTACTTTCTTGGGATTGAGATAACTCGGTCCCTTCTTAGATCACTCTTACTCAACCCAAGTATGCTCTTGATCTACTAGCTCGGTTCCACATGGCTAATTGTAATCCTACACGAAGTCTAGAGTCAAGCTTGACGCGAAGTGTTCTACTCCACTAGTTGATGCCACTTTGTGTCGTCAACTTGTTGGGAGCCTCATCTATTTGACTTATACTCGCCTTAACATTTCTTTTATGATTGGCATGGTTTCACACTTTATGCAAGAACCATATGACCTTCATTGGAATGTTGTCAAACGCATCTTTCATTAGATATAGGGGACTCATTGACATGGGATTCACTATGTAGCAAATATAGGAATAGACTTGGTTGGATATACAAATTCTAATTGGACTCGCAATCTTGATGATCATAAGTCCACATCTAGCTACAACTTTCTTCTTGGTTCAAGCCCCATTTGATGGCAGAGTAAGATGTAATATTGCTCTTTCTTCAACTAAGGCTATTAATGCCACCACTGAAGCTATTTGGCTTTAGAATATTCTAAGTTTGGCTTCACTATTACTCAACCATTTGTCCTCTTTTGTGACAACTAGAATGCCATCTAGATCTCAAAGGACCTGGTTCAACATTAGCAAACCAAACACATTGAGATCCATATGCACTACATCAAGGAGCTAATTCAAGAGCAAGTCATTGATTTGCTGTATTGTCCTACAGCAAAGCAAGTTGCAGATACCTTCACCAAACCTTTGACTAAGAGTATGTATCATCATTTGCGAGCTCTCTTGGGGCTGCAAGGCATTTCTTTGGGAAGAGTCACATGGCCTCTTTTCATTTTCTCTTATGGAGGGACTTTTTCTTCACATAAGTTTTTGTCTTTCTTATCTTCTAGAGAGCATTTTTCTTGTATTTTCTCTCTTTTGGGGAGGAGTTTTGTCCCACTAGGTTTTCTCCTTTTCTCCATTTGTGAGAGATTCATTTGTACAGGGGTACCTCATCAAGCTTTGTAGCCAAGACCCATCTTTGCATGTTTGCATGTTTCCTTTTTCCCCCTAAGTTACACTTAAGAGGGGGTGTTGATGTGAATAAGGTTATTTCCCTAACTAATTCCACTATTGGGCCCTTTCCACATCTTATCACTTAAGTTCATTTGGGGTATTTTTAGGGCATTTTCACTTTATGTCACATACAATAAGATTAAGACACTTGTCATAATCTTCTGTTGTTCTATGTCTCACCTTATTCTATATAACCAAGGGTCTCCTATATTGTATATGCATTCTATTTGCATTCTTTGTTAGGGATATAATGTATTCTTGTCATATTGATCTTTTGAGTACTTTGTGCTTTCTATTAGATCTCTAAATCTTGGGTGGCTATCTCCACAACCAAATCTTACAAGCATAATCTCATGGTTCAAAAGAAAATTCACCTAGTTTTCAAAAGAAAACTATTTTTGGAAACTACTATTTTTAGCAGGTTTGTTAAATCAATGAATGGTGAGAAGAGCTTAAAAATCCAACTTTCTACTTTTAGAAAGTTGCTATTTTTAGAAAGTCACTTTTCAAAATATTGTTTTTCAAAGGTAATCATCGATTTCATATCCATCAATAGGTTTAAACAATTTTCACAAGCTCCAGAAAAAATCTGCCATATTTGAGAGACTCCAGAAGATTTAACAAAGTTTGCAAGTCAAAGGTTATTTTAAATTTTTGAAAATGACTTAAGTGACAAAAAACAATCCCAAAGGAGATAGACTTAAGCTTATTATTAAGATTTCATTTTGTTAATTGATTTAGAATTAATTTTGTTTTAAGAGACTTTATTTCCTCTTTTCCGCAGATACGAATAGGGATGATTTAAAGTGATATTTCATTTATATTATTTTATTATTATTTTCCCTTTAAAGCTGCCTCTTGAGAGCTTATAAGTAAGTGCCTTGAGCACATAATTTGTAATCATAGTTGATGTTGAACCTATTCTGTAGAAATTATCAAGGAAATTATTGTATTTTCATGAAAGTTAACAAATATTGATGGAAGTTGCACTTATGCTACAAAAGCCATTTTTTTTAGTAGAAGTGCTTGTGTAATTGTGATTGAATGTTTGTAATTTTATATAGTAAATTGACAGAGAATTATAGTTGGTCAAGCTTAGTATTGAAAAAATCCATCTAACCAAATTGCAGCTTTGTATGCACTAAAGCTATTTATTTCATAAAACCATAAGGTTCACTTATTTGATTCTTTCTTGTCAATGTAGATTTGTTGGTCTCTACTTTAGCCAACAATCAGAATTCATCTGTCTTCCATTCAAATATCTGTGTCACAACCAGATATCGTTTTTCACGTTAACCAATAGGACCTTGAGTTCATCATATGTGCTTGATAGTTTACTCTCTTTAAATCTAAAAATCTAGCTGTAAGTCTTCATTGTTGATAGTCTAGTGCTTGCAACCAGAGCTAACAAATCAGTCAAATTAAATATATACATTTATGCAAAACCCCCTTTTAAATCTTGTACAATGTGTATGCTTCTAGATTCTATTAGTTTTTAAGTTTGAGTAAATCTCAGGGATCTTTCTCTTACTATTTGAAAAGCAGTCCTACCATACGCACTGTTTCATTTTGTGCTGTCCTAAATAGGACAATTAAAACACTAATTCAGATAAGCTTATATGAAGTTTAATCCTGGAAACGTTGACAAAAAAATTCAAAACTAAGTTGATGAGACAATTGACTCTTGGAAACTCTTCTACTATACTACATTGCGTACACTTAAACATAAGACTAAAATTTTCATATAACTCTGTTGTTCAGATGAAACTTGTGTGCACTTCATGTAACTATCACGCTCTTTGATGTACTATAAGAAGCATTTCTTTTAGAAAACAATAGAAGACATAAAGGAGAAGGGACCTACTGTTCTGCAAGTCGCTGAGCTCGTTCCTCTGGTTTCACCCAGGGGCCTGTCTCTGCACAGAACTGAAAAGCTTTGTTCTCTGTCTTACTCCCACCCACCACGTGAGAATGCTCCAATGTGCTATTACCGTACTCCCTTTCTCTTAATTTACGTAATGCTACTCCATTCACCCTTGCCTTTTTCAACTCTCTTCCTACTTCCCGTGTTTTAACCCCGCGCTCCACCTTTGCCCTGAGCCCAACCTTTGCATTCAAATCAAGAGAATCCTTAACAAGTTCTCTCATACTCTCCCTGCTAACCCTAGAGCCGGGGTTCTTACTAAAATCTTCATCACTTACAATATCTGTCTTCTTCCCGTTCAATTTTTCTAAATTCTTCATGTTCAACTCTTTAAAACGCGCTCTACTCTGAAAATCTAATAATTCCGTTTTTTGTTTTCTCTTTGCTTTTAAATTAATCCGGTCGAATTTCGCTTCCAAACGAGCACTTCCATAGACACTTGTTTCCTTCTGCTCAGATTTCTTGTACAATTTAACACTCTTTTCTGCAATTAATTCCGTCTGTCGTTCTTCTTCGCCGCTTTCATTCAGCTCCCGTCTACGCCTGACATCGTCCATTATTTTAATGTAATCCTCAAAAGAAGCTTTGAATGGAGAATCATCTGCGAAAACATCTACTTTCGCATTATCTCTAGTCTTGGAATCTATGTCTCTAAAATCCGAAGTCTCTTTTCTACGGAGCCTTTTAACAGGTGGAGAAGTTTGCTTGGGGGGACTCCCCTTGGCGTTAATCAAACGCTTAATTTTTTCGGCATCTACACGGATTGTATTGAAACATACTTTACCAGAGCAAAGGCGTGACGAATTGATACGTTTACTGAAATCTGAGTTTCTTATCCGAAATGTAGACAATACGGGATTCGAACCCGCGACTGTACACATTGCTAATTCAATTCCAGGGACCTGCAATTCCAAGTGATTTCTCCGAATTTTCTGTTTGCTGTTTTGACCAGATTGCAGGAGGATGTGGTGGATATCCAAGGAAACATTAGAATTCAAAATACAAAGAAACGTGAGCACACATTATGTATCCGGACAAGGTCCCATGCTACTCACACGGCGCTTCCCTCAACTCTTGTTTTTTTCTTAATTGAATTTTTAAAACATTTCATTCGTGTGAATCCATGGATAATCAATTTTCTTCGTTTAGTTGGTGTGTTCTTTTTATTACGTTATCTATTAAAATTAAAATTATTGAAGTTTCAATTTGTAGGTGGTTTTGATGAATTTAGAGGCTTATGGAATAGATGTATGTTTATTCAAAAATTTATAATCTATTTAAAGAGAAGAGATGGCAATATCTAAATGTAATGTATTTGTATTCATAAAATAAAATAAAACTTGTAATTGCATTTTGGTGTGCAATGTGTATGCGGATGGTTCTTAGTATTTGACATTAAGTATAATAGAATGTAATTGTGAAATGCTTTGAACTAAGAATGAAAGCAATTTGAAACAAGGTCGCGATGATCTGAAGTTCCTATCAAATGCTCACAAATCGATATAAAAAAAGCAAATAACATTTTAGAGAATTCATAAGTTGATAAGGAGAACTTTCAACCAAATTTAACCATGTTTTATCATATTATATCTTTTTTAAATGGAAGGGACTTTCAATAAATCAATGTTATCTTTAATTAAGGAGTAGCTTGTAAGTTGAATACATCACCAAAGAAGATACCTAAATCTCTCGTATTTTCAACAATTTGAACTATGTTGTTGATGGAAAAAACAAATACAAGAGAATTTTCAACCAAATTTAACCATGTTTTATCATATTATATATTTTTTAAATGGAAGGGACTCTCAATAAATCAATGTTGATTTTTAATTAAGGAGTAGCTTGTAAGTTGAATACATCACCAAAGAAGATATCTTAAATCTCTTATATTTTCAACAACTTGCTCTTAGAGCTTGTCAAACTAATATGTTTTGTCATACAAAAAGAAAACTGCTTGTAGAAATATTGCATGTGTTGTGATTTGTTGTGTATAGAGTACATGATTTTTAGAATGCTAACACAATTCATCATATAGCCGGAAATTGAAAAAGTAGAATTTGTACTTGCCTAAATCCAATTTTCCTAAATCCAATTTTGAAGTCATAGTTCTTATGTCTAAAACTATTCAAAAACTTAAATTATAACTAGAAAGAAACAATTAATATAGCAAATATCACTAGATTTAACCTGAAGGTAATGGGAAGAAGTTATTATATAATAAAATAAAATAAAATACTTCTATTCTATTTATTTTTCTTTGGTGAGTACACAATTCTTTTAAACTACTTCTTAATATAAACAACATGAATGTACATCATGTCTATATTATAGCTTACTATAATAATAATCTAAAAATAAAAATGTATAAATGCCTATGTTTATTTACTTGTCATAATAATAATCTCAAACTAAAAATTTGTGTTGAGATAATTATATTATTCTTTAGCTAAAAATAAATGATAGCATATTTACTTATGTTTATGTTCCCATTATACTCAAAACATAAATTGAATAATACTTTAATATCACACTCAATACACCCAAAGAAAAAAATAATCATAAAAATATAAATGATGACTTTTATAAAATTTAAATCAAAAGATATAAATATAAAATGTCTATTACTCTTATTCAAATTAAAAATAAAACAAATGTAATCAAAAAAATAGTTTCCATAGATATTGTAGGCAAAATAAACTAATTTAGAAAAAAATGTTTTAAAATAATGTTTTCAATTTTTCTTTTTTAAAATTCATTCTCTAAATATAGTTGTTCATTTAAGAGACAAACATACATACACATATGTATATATACTAGTTGACAAAATAGTTTTGATTATTGAAATAGTTGATCTATATTATTAAATTATAAATTAATGAGAATGAATTTTATTAAAAAATATAGTAGTATATACAAATGGTATTTAATAAAGATTGAATAAAATACTTTAACACAAATAATAAGGAGAAAAAATATTGTTATGTTTGCATTGTAAGTGAGATGTTAAAAAAATATTTGATGAGTTTAATTTTACCAATTCATCTCTCCTAATTAAGTTTTAAGAATTCTTTTATCTTTGTTTAGAGGGATAGCCAAATTTAGAAGTTTTGTGAATGGCATTTTTGTTTCATAAAAGGCAAATGATTTTTACAAAACTTTATATCGAATACTTTCTTTGCATTTTACTTAGTTATCTTTTAGTCAATAAAGATTTCTAAATCATTATTTGTAATTGTTTTAGAAAAAAAATTATAATAAATTTATTTTAACTTGCCTATAATCATTGTACTTAGGATATCAATTTTGATTGGCTCAAAAAAACAATATTAAACACTAGTTATAGATTTGGCCTTTGCTATAGTTCCATGGCAAGAACTAATAAAATCAATAATGTAAAATACTTTTGAAGTAAAATAAAATGAAATAACTTCCATATCTCTAAAAAATAAAATAGTCAAAACAATATATTTAATGCAAAGAGGTATTCTACAATGGAAAGAGGGGATGTAGTGTAATGGTTTGAGTGGTTTGGATTTGTTGATTTGATATTTTTTTACTTGTTACTTATAATTGAAAATTTGATAAGTACAAATTATGTGAAGAAATATCATTTAAGTAATCATGGGTGACATTGATCTAGGTTAGAGTAGGCCCAATCGGGAAAAAATGGAGGACCGTACATTTTGGAGATCTCATTTTGCCGCTAATGGTAATTTTTCAAAAAAAATTGCCCATTATGTGCAGTCCAAGGGTTTTCATGGGGCAGGAAGGGCTCCAAGGACTAGTTTTTCCAACTCTAATGGGGCAGATTTCAATATATCAACTTTGGGATTTTATGGAAAATCGTTTTCATCAGCAAAAAAGGAATTTCCTGGCAAGGTTAAAGGATTTAAGGGTGTTCCCGGTAGTGTTTTTCATAATGGGGCTTAGATGCCTAATCAAGAAGAAAGCATGCTTTCTAATAGGAATTTTCAATGAAATTCTCGAGCCAAAAAATCTCTGAATAGGGAGAAGCAAGCTCTTTTTGACATTTGTGCCTCTTATTTGAAAGCCATTGAAGATTCTTCAAGTTCTTCTCACTCATGAGTCGATGTGGCTTATGGTCGATCAAGTGGTCATGCAGCTTTTCCTACTAGGAGTTATTCTAAGGTAGTTTCTACTTCCTGCTCACCGGCTTCATTCCCTAATAATATTCCCATTCTTGTTACTTTTGGGGCTCCCTTCAATCCAAAACCATCTTTTCCGTGTCCGACCACTTTCCCGAACAACATTCCTCTTGTTTTCCCTAAATCATTTGTCCCTTTGAAATCCCCTCTCACCTTTCCAAACAACATTAATATCAATAAGAAGGTTCTTTTGGGTCCAAAGGTCAATGGCATTGATGAGGTTGTGCAGAGTGATCATCATAAGTCTCATATGTAGGGGAAGGCTAAGGATTCAGGATTCAAAGGAAAGATGTGGATCCCACAATAGAAAATCAATTTGGGGAGTGATCAAGTTAATCTTACTCTTCCAGATTCCATGCTACAGCCGCAAATCAATGATCTCAAGGACGTGGCCCTCATTTGTAAGTTTTGGAATTTTACTCCAGATCTTGATTTTTTGAAAAGTTGGATATTTCAAACTTGGGAAGGATCTAATCAAGTATTCTTTTTAGATAAGGGGGAAGGTTTTTTTGTAGTGATTTTCTCTAATAAAGATTCTAAGAATGTTGTTTATCAAAAAAAGTGTTGGATTTGTGAGGGTAATGGCTTATTCTCAACCCTATGGACTCCAAATTTTTTCCCTTCTTAGACTATCATTAAATTCATTCCCTTTTGGGTTCAGTTGCAAGGGCTACCCTTGGAATACAAAGAGTCTTGCATCATTGAAATCCTAGGTAATCAGTTAGGCATTTTTCTGCATCAGGATTTGCAGTTCTTTTCTAATCCATCATTGCCAGTCAGGCTTTGTATCCTTATTGATGTTACTAAAATTCTTCCAGTAGTTGTCAATATTAAGTCAATCCACAACTTGTGGAAACAAAAGGTGGTTTTTGAGGATCCAAAGAAATTTTGTTTCCTCTGTCACTTTCCTATTCATCCTTCAAAAAAGTGTGTGGAGGTTGAGGATCAGAGCATGGAAGTGACAAGGGATTCATTTAAAAAATTTGTTAATCCTCTAAATGTCAAATCGATTGTTGATTTTTCCACTCCTACCAAGGAGTGGTTGTGAAATTTTGATTTAACCTTCTTCTCTAAGGTTTTTGATGTCTTTTTTAAGTGGAATCAATATATCAATCTACTAAGCTCACAGTTTAATTTTCAAAGTTCGTATAGTGAAGTGTTGCATCAGTGGGGGGTTTCAAAAGCATTAGTGTTGGAACAAGTTGGGGGTTCTTATTGTAGCTATCTCTCTTTGGGGGAAGCTGAGAGTGCTCAATCATTTTATTTTGATGAGGTAGAATGTGTTCATGTCAGTTCTCCTCTTCTACAGGGCAGCAATTCATCACTATTTGGTTTTAGTAATGAAGGGATGGTTAGCAAGTTTTTTGGTTCTCAATTCAAGCCTATTATTGTTTCCTTTGTACCTGGTTGGGAGATTTTTTTGTTGTCTCCCATTAATATTTTTCTTCATTCTCTCAAGATTTTGGCTTCTCAGATCAATATTGTTAGTTTTCAACAATTGAATCAATGTGCTTCAATGCTAACACTTGGATTCTCAAATCAATGTTAAGAAAGGTTAAAGATTTTTTACGATCAAGATGATGATGGTAGTTTCATTTTGCAATCCCAACCGGCTTTTGAAGGCTCTAATTTGCATTCCTCTAAAATTCCTTCTTAGATGGAGTTTGAGAAATTTTTTGATGAAGCCTTAGTAACTATTGGTGAACAAATGATAGATGATACTGCTTTTGAGGTTTTTAGGGAAAGGGAGTTTTCAGATGATCTAGGTTCTTTATGAATATCCTAGTCCCCGTTGTCTCCTTCAACTAAAAATTTTCCTACCAAGAGGGGTAGGAAATCTTTAGCTACCAAGCTACAAGAGGAAATAGCAGCAGGCATACAATCAACATTAGATGGTAAAACGGGTGTAGGTGTGAAGCAAAAAAGACCTAGGAAAGCTTGTTGCTCTCCCACGCTACAATGAGGATAATATCATGGAATGTCAAAGGCATAAATGCCCCTGACAAAAGGGCCCAATTCAAGCATCAGTTAGATGCTTGTGGGGCAAATATAGTTGCTCTTCAAGAAACTAAAACTTCATAAGAGACTTTTCAATCTATTAGTAAGAAGTGGAACAAATGGAAAACTTGTCACTCACCTTCTCAGGGAGCTTCAAGAGGTTTGATTACTCTTTGGAACGCAAAAACAGATAGCATTACCAATTTTTCTTATGATCATAACAAGCAGTTAATGCAGGTTAGTCATTTTGATTTATCTTTTTGGTTGTTGAATGTTTATGGGCCTAATAGTACAGTAGGTAAGAAGTTGTTGTGGGAAACTCTGAAATAGAAATTAGATGGGTTGGGGCAAGACAAAGTTGTTCTTTCAAGGGATTTCAATGCAATTACAGGTTTTTTAGAGAAAAAAGGAGGAATATGTCCTCCAGAAAAAGACATGGTGGTCTTTGTTGCTTTTATACAAGATAATGCTTTGGTGGATGTAATTCCACAAAATGGGGGATTTACTTGGACAAATAGGAGGGAAAATTTTCTCCAAATTGTGGAAAGACTAGAAAAGTTCTTAACATCTCTGAATTGGGTCTTAAGTGAATTTGAATTGACATCTAAAATACTGTCTTTTGTTGCCTCAAATCATTTTTCTATTTCACTTGATTTGATGGCAAAAAAAGTAAAGTCAAATTTTCAATCTTCCTTTAAGTTTGAGGCAATGTGGTTTAGGCATCCAGAGCTTATCACCTTGTTAAAGCAATGCTCATTGAATGCACCTTTTTGTTATGGTTCTAGAATGTTCTAGTTGACCAAGAAGTTGGATCATGTTAAGCAACAATTAAAAATTTGGAATTAGCATGTGTTTAAGAATGTTTTTGTGCAGAAAGATTTGGTTTACAAAAGGTTAGCAGAGGTAAATGAAAGCTTTAAATTTCTAATGGCCTTGACAATGTATTATTTGAAGAACAAAGAAAACTACAAGAGGAATGGAAAGAATTTTTATTGAGAGAGGAGGTTTATTGGAGACAAAAATCAAGAGAATTATGGCTAAAAGATGGTGATAGGAATACAAAATTCTTTCACATTTCAGCTCAAATCAAAAAAGCAAAAAGTACTATATTTTCAATTCAAGATAGTGTGACAAGAGTTCTATTTACAAAAGAGGAAGATATACAAAATGAAGGGGTCAAATTTTTGTCTTCCTTATTAATTGCAAATAATAATGACAATGCACATTTAGTAAGGGAAAGAGAAGAGCTTCTTCAGGATATCCCTAAGTTGGTCTCCCATGAAGATAATGTTAGGTTGTTGGCTCCTTTTTCTCTCAAAGAAGCAAAAGAAGTGGTGTTCTCCATGCATCTTGACAAATCCCTAGGACCTAATGGATTCACTGCCATTTTTTATCAAAAAAGTTGGGAATTCATTGGGGTTGATATTCTAAATGCTTTGAAGGAATCAAGAAAATCAGGAGGTATGTTGAAGAAGTTCAATGTGACTAATATTGCTATCATTCCAAAAATAAATTCCCCAAATACTTTCTCTGACTTTCAACCTATTTCACTTTGCAATACAATTTATAAAAAATTGACAAAGGTCATTTATCTTCAGTTACATCCTCTTGTGTCGGCAATTATTTATGAGGAACAGGGTGGTTTCGTTCTTGGTAGAGAAAGATCAAAAGGAGCAATTGTTGCTCATGAAACTCCACACTCCATTGTTGTAAATAAAATGTCTTCCACAATTATTAAACTTGACATGGATAAAGCATATGATAGGGTTGATTAGTCTTTTTTGACCCAGGTGTTATTGAAGTTTAGTTTCTCTTGTAAGTGGTGTAAGTGGATAATGTCATGTTTATCAGGTGCCAAGTTTTCAGTGTTGTTAAATGGATCTACAGTTGGTTTTTTTGGTTCTACCCAAGGGGTCCACCATTTTTGTTTATCATTTTAGCAGAAGCTTTGAGCAGGTATTTCCATAAAGCTCATGATCAAGGTATCATTTAGGGAGTTCCTATTCCAAATACAAATATATCGGTGACTCATTCTCTTTTTGTTGATGATACTTTGCTCTTCAGCAAAGCTGTCATTTCAGAAGCTTTGCATATAAAGTCATTATTGGATAAGTATACTAGAGCCTTAGGTCAAAAAGTAAATGAAGGAAAGTTAAAAATATATGTGTTCAATACAAAACCTGCTATTGAGAAACATATTGTGAAGTTGTTAGGTTTCCAACAAGCGTGGTTGCCTTGTAAATATCTTGGGATTCCATTTTTTGCAGGGCAAAACAAGATTTTCTTATTGGAAAAAAATCATTCAAAGTATACAAGCTAAAATTTTATCTTGGAAAGGGAGATGGTTATCTTTGTCAAGGAGAATTTTGTTGGTAAAATATGTGTTATCTACAATTCCAAATTATTATATGGCAGTTTTAAAAGCTCCAAAGTCCAACATTTTTAAAATTCAAAAGATGATTAGAAAATTTGTATGGTCTAGTAATGTGAACAACAAAAAGAAAATTCCTTTGATATCAATGGAAACCATGTGTTTAGAGAAGTTAAAAGGGGGAGCAGGTCTCCATAATTTGATTGAAAAGAATTTGGCATTAGGAGCTAAAATGGTTTGGAAAATGTATGCAAAACCTTCCCTAAAATGGTGTCGCCTTATGCAAAACAAGTATTTGGATAATTTGTGTCCATCGAGAATATTGACTATGTCAAATCCACCATCAAGGTTAGCAAAGTGGAATTTTTTAGTCTCATGTAGAAAAATCATTTTACCTCATTTAACTTGGGAGGTAAATGATGGTAATGAAGCCCTATTCTGGAAAGATTCATCGAATGGATATTAGAATCTAGTTGTTCTTTATAATTTTGAGAATTCTGCAAATCTTTTATCACATTGTTAGGGCACAAAAGTAAAATATTATGTTCAACATGTGGATTATTTGATGGGAGAAGTCAAGTGGAAGGTTTTTTCAAATGAATTAATAGATGAGGATCACAAATATCAGATTTTAGCTATCCTTCAAGAAAGAGCAGTTTTCTTTTCATCCAATATGGATAGATTAATTTGGTCTAAAGCAAAAACAGGTTGCTATACTATTAAAGACAGGTACAAATCAATTTCTTAAGCTACCCTACAAATAACAGAACAAAGAGCATATCAGTTTTGTTGGAATTCAAAAGTTTTTCCTAAAGTAGGCTACTTTTCATGGCTAGCAATCAAAAATAAAATTCTTACAAGCAATAAGTTAGCAAAACTAAGGATAGTAGATCCTTTAAAATGTGTGCTTTGTGATCAAGAGCTAGAAGATATCAATCACCCTTTCCTTCTGTGTCTAGTAGCACAAGTTTGTTGGTTGTTTGTTGTGGCTAAAATGAATTGGTAGTCAATTTTGCCAAATACTATCTAGAAATTATTTACTAGTTGGCCTCAATTGTATAAATCTTCATTTTTTGCAAGTATTTGGTGTATTATTTCGTCTTCAGTTGTCTAGGCTATTTGGTGGGCAAGAAATAGATACATTTTTAGGACAAAGAAACTAAACATTGATCAGGTGTTGTTATTATTGGAAAGATTGATATCTGAAACAGTAAATGCATATGTGTATAAAACTAAGCATGTTGGATCACTTTTTACTGATTGGGACTCAAAGGTGTTGTCTTCATGGACACTCTTATCTATGCCTTTCAAAGGAAATATCCATTAGTTTGCTCAAAAAGTAAACAAAGCTTCCATAGTTTGGTTACCTCCTCCAGTTGGCATCTTCAAGTTGAATATAGATGGAGCCTCTAGGGGGAATCTAGGTTTATCTAGAGTAGGGGTGATTATAAGGGATCATAAAGGGTTAGTGTTATGTGCTAAATCTTTTAAGTTGATATCTAGGACTAACAATGCAGCTGAGGCTCAAGCACTTTCGCAAGGATTGAAGTTAGTTCTTAGTTTTAAGCTTCCCATGATCCAAGTAGAAGGAGATTCACTGATCTTAATAAATGCATGTTGGGATTGTAAGATTCAGAATTGGAAGTTGGGGTATATTGTTAAACAAATTTGGTCCTTGCTTGATAAGATAGGTAATTATCAAATCTTTCACACATACAAAGAACAAAATATGGTGGCATATTTTTTGGCAAATTATGGGTGTGATCAAGTAGATAATGAAATCACTCATGTGGCTAAGCTGGGTAAGATACGTCCTATACTAGAAGACTTATTATCAAAAGAGGAAAGTTAATTATTACTCCTAAACTTCATTGTTGCCTTTTCCATATCTTATTCTATGTTTCAATTATGTTGAATCTGTAAAATAAACTGTGTGAGGGCCATTTACATGATTGAAAGAGTAAGAGTTGTGGTTGTGATCAAACATCTATTGAATTCGCTTACATGATTGAGTCGGGGAAAATGCCAAGTGTTAAAAAATATTGACATTTGTGATGATTCATGGAGGTCAGTTGTGTTGTCTCAAGTCGACAAAACTTCACATGGTGTTAATGCATTAGCACATGTCAAAGAGTGTGGATATATTATGCTAAATTTGTTGCAATTCAAATTACATGTGTTAAGGTTTGGGTCAGTACTCATGACATCAGTCAGGTACAGTGTGTATAAGCACGAGTCATATCCTAGTAATCTGTGGGAGAAAGTCTGTACAACGAGGTACCATTGTTAGTATTGTCAAGTTCATGTGAATTCTCTGGCATGCAGTTAAGCTTCAGGTGTCATGTGTGAAGTTTGTTACAAAATGTGCCTTCCAGGGCTCAAAGTGAGGCGTACAAAATATGCTTATGAGTATTCCTAAAGGTAGCCAAAATTTATGATGTAATCCTCATGATGTATACAATGCACTTGTTTGCTTTAACATTTTGCATCTTGTGCAGGCTACAGGTGTCAAGATATATGGTTCTACACATTGTTTCAAAATGTGTGAACTGGGAGTGTGAATTAATCATGCTTTGTACCATCTGCTATGAATTGATTTTGAAAATCATAAGGAGGCATGTCTAAATTTAGAGAATTTTTATGTAGTTGTTTCACTCTGCTAAGTGTGGGTTATAGTATATACTTTATCAAAATCCAGTTAACAACTATCCAAAGAGTGCTAAGCAATAATTTTGTTGGTACGAGAGTACAATTTGATTAGGATTTGATAAGATACTTCATCAAAGGCATTCTCAGTTTGGTCATGGGAAATAAATTAGAGAGAATGGTGCTCAAATTTACACAAATGAATTTGTTGTCTGTGCAAACAGTTTGGAGATTGTTGTCTGTACAAACGGTTTGGAGAATAGGGTGTATGTTTTCTCCAAATAGTTCCAGCAGTGGTGAGCTTAGAATCCCTAAGCTCTTCTATCCAGAATGTAGGAGGAGGCAAATGGAGTTCTATCAGTGAAACTACAAAATTTTCATACCTATCAATGTTTGGGAGTTGTCAATATTATAAGAAATTGGATATGTTGAGCTACAACTGGTGTTTAGAGATCATTGTTCAATCTTTATAAATCATATAAGAAGGGTTATTGGAGTTGAAATTCTGGAGCCGGAAGAAAAAAGGTTGCTTTATCCTTCTCAACTATTATGAATTTTTATATCCAATCTTATGGACTTGTTACAAGATGTCAGGTTAGTGGAGTCTGTCACAAACAAAGTTGTAAATGAGGTTTATTTGCAAAATGGAATTCTTCACAAAGCTTGTCAAAGTTATGATTTCTGGAAAGGGCATGGATATGTAGGAGGGATTTTTCCTAGGCACTTCCTACTGCATAGGACAGATTTCCAAAAATTATATATTGTAATTAACAAGACTCTTTCATTACAAAATTCAAGCTTCATGTTAAATGTTCTTAGAAATTATGCATGGGGGTTTGCTCCAAATTTTGTCGACAAAGTAAAGGTGAAAGCTCATGCCATTTTGGTGCTTCTCACACATGATCATGAGCTTCCTATGTCTGTGTATTTTCAAGCACAAGTGCAATTAGGTGTGAAAAATCTGCATCAGTCTGTGGGTGAACATGAAACCGAAGTGGAAAGTGGTCAGGGATTTGATCGGGTAATGATAGAAGTAAATGTGCAACCAGTGGGTGTTCAGTTTTAGTTGTTCAATGTTTGAATTTCCAATGAATTCAATCTTAATGAAGTGCCTCAGGGTTAGTTTCTGGAAAGGGTTGCAGAGGAAGAGCATGATGCTCTTTTTCCGCATGTGGGTGTTCAAAATATTGGTGAGTCTTCTTGTAACATGGCTCAGTTTGTGGGATATTGCAATAGAGAAGAGCATGGTGACCAAAATATTGGTGCTATTATCAATAATTATTAGCTTGTACTTGTTGTGGAAGAAGAGCAACAAGTGGGTGTTCAAAATATTCGTGAGTCTTCGTGTAACATGGTTTAGTTTGCAGGATATTGTAGTAGGGAAGAGCATGGTGACCAAAATATTGGTACCACTACCAACAATTCTCAACTTGTACACATTGTAGAAGAAAAGTAGCTTGATGGCATGCTAGAAGAGGTTCAAGATGAAAATGACCAACTAGTACCGATGGAGATCGAATTTCTTTCAAATATATTAGCTCGTAGGTTGAAATATAAGGTTTTTTGGCTTCAAATGGTAATTGTGATAAAAAGTGCTTAGAAAGTTCATCAAGATATTTAGGCCTAAGTTTTTTGAATGGTTTGCAAAAATGTATGTAATAGTCAGTTCAGGACAATATGTCTTCTGAAAAGGAACATAATATATATTGTAAATTTTAAATATTATTATAAATATATATATAGGCAATATGCCTTTTGCTTAAAAAAAAAAACATTTAAGTAATCATGTAATTAACCAACATAAAAAAACACAAATACAATTTTAAACAATATATACACAATAAAACTTATATGTGAATGTATAATGTGTGATGTACATATTAAATATTTTTTCTAATATAAAATAAAATAACTCTTCAATAATTAAAATAGTTTTCTAAATAGATGTATTTAAGATATATCTATATATATATAATTCTAAAATAAAATAAAATTACTTTTAAGTAAATAAAAAATTTAATTCTTAAAATAAATCTTAAATAATTTGAAGTAAAATAAAATCTCTTAAATAGATAAAATACAATTTTTTCACGGTACTACTTCAAATGCAAATTCCTCTATTTTGTTTTCCCCATCAATAGGTTCCATTCTTCCTGTTTCCAACCTTCTTCTTCAAATACTTTATCCAGGACATATGGCGCCCTTACGTGACGTGAAAAAATCAAGGTTAGAACATAAGTTATGACAAGATTCTTTCAAACCACAATCTATGGATGGAAATTAAGCTACACAGGAAAATTGTTTCAACTCAAATAGTTCAGAGTTAGTAGCTATAGTGATCTGCACCTCTTTCTCATAGTCACAAAGTGTAATAGGAAAAACTAAGAAAGATGTTGTCTCAAAAAAATAGGAGGATGGGGTTTAATGTTTCATGAGAAAAGCTCTACAGGTTCAACTCCAAAAGTTGCACTTAATTGCAAAGAAAAACCCAAATCTTACAATTCACAAGGCAACAACATTTTAGTGTCAGTCTCTGCTCCAAGGAAAGATAGATGCAAAGATAATGGTCCACCTAGCTATAGAAAAAAATGCAACATGGTCAAATTGTATAACAACTTCATTTTCTATTTCAACTATACCAAATGCATTTATGGAGCTAGAAGATCTGAAACTTAAGAAAAATAATTTATATATTTATCAGAATAAAAAAGCAATCAAGTGAGCTAGGGCTACCCATGATTATTATAGATAAGAAACACAAGTTTCAAGTGAGCTAGGGTTGCCCATGATTATTACAGATAAGCAACATAATTTTAATAATACTAATGTTGCCTAACATAGAAAATGTTTTCAGATATGCCATCCAACGTTGCATGCAAATAAAATAGAGATTGCCCCTAAACAC